>NDGN011458636.1:0-14662 GCA_002564285.1 Tympanoctomys barrerae | reverse complement strand
AATATATCTATATATCTATATATATATATATATATGTATAGAAATAAAGTTTCTAAAATTCTCCCCTAAAACTAAAGATCCCACATCCAAGCCCTAAAATGGGGATGTACTGTTCTGCAATTCCATAGTCTTTCTTCTAAAAGGAGAGTTAAGAAAATCAAGGAAGATATCAATAACAAAGATTCAGGACTCCACTCTGATTTCTCTGCCTGACCTTAGAAAAAGACTAACCTAAGGAAGAAAGAAACTAATTCCTTCTCTCTCTGCTTCCTTAACCAGTTCCCAAATTTCATTTTTGAAAGATGTGATTGATGCACGCGGCCTTTTCAGTGTAGCTGATCTGAAAGATCATGCGGAGGTGTGGCGAGCACAAAGGCCCGGGGACAGCCTGGGAGGGATTTCCGTATCCCCTAGTGCCCTAGGAACACTCGCAGACATATTCCTTCTTACCCTTGCGAGAATATCGACGCTGTATAAGCACATATGGCTCCCCAAGGACCTTCCCCGCTGTGTTTGACTGGCTGCATGGGAGACCTCGAGTGAAGGAATACCACAGATGTGATTTATTACAATCCTTGTTCTGTAACACATTTATATTATATTGTTTTTGTCTTTGTAGTTATCTGATTACCTACATCCATTTCGCATTCTTAAAGTCCAGGAAGAAAAGAAATTTATTTTTATTTCGGTTTCAAATTGTCTTCCTGTTTTACCATTCATTCAACAGATACTCATTTGGCGAGTTCCGCATTCCAGATACTGAGCTAGAAGATAAATTAAACATGACCCTGATTCTCTAGGAGCTGACATAATAAACCACTTGATGAACTTACTACGTGTCAGGGGTATTACTGTTTTTCATTTAAACATTAACCTTAAAGAAGAAATGTTTTATTCCATTTAGTATACATAGAAACCAAAATCAAAGAGAATTCCAATCAAGAGCTTATCTCTGAAGGAAAGCTCAGAATAATCAGAAAAGGATGTTTATAAAAGTGGCTGCAGAAATAGCTTAATGGTCTAAGCGCCGGCCTGGCAAGCACAAGGACTGGATTCAAGGCCCAGCAATGCATGCCATGCTGGCCCCTCCCTCAAGCTGCAGAGTGAGACCCTGTACTAAATACATAAATTTAAATTAAAAAAAAAAAATAAAAATGCAGGGAATGTTAAACATTTTCTGTATTCTGTTTGAGCCAGTGAGATAGCTCAGCAGACCAAAGTGCCTGCTCAGGCAAGTGCAGAGACCAGATTTGATCCCTAGCACCACATGCCATGCTGGCCCCACCGCCAAGCGCGTCGAGCCTGCCACCAAGACTGGGTGCGGTGGCGCACGCCTGTAACCCCAGCGCTGGGGAAGCTCAAAACAGGAGGACCACTATAAGTCTGAGCTGCATAGTGAGACCTTATACCAAATACATAAATAAAAAAGGATGGTTATAAAGATAAATTTGAAAAACTCACCAAATATGAAAAAACAAAAAGCAGACTCACAAAGTATATATAACAGAAAGCAAAAATCTAAAGAAAATATGAAGAGAAAAAAATGAGTTTTTTTCTATCTGACATAATGTCCATGTAGTAAACAGGCAGATAGAAAGCTTTCCAGACTATCTCATGACCAGTAAAGAAGCAAGAATGTCAGCACACAGCCCTGTTTGACCCAGAATTACAATACAGTCAGCAGTTCCAATGCTGTAAGGTGAAGTAGCAGGTATTTCTGGCATGTTTATACTGCACTGTAGGCAATATGTTATACTATCTAAATATATAGCCAAGGAGCATCTCTGTTTATTTCATGTAGGACTAATCAATTTGTATTTAGGTAAAAAAGTCCATTTATTTTATAACTGATAAGACAAAAATTGTGCTAAGATGTTTATTCAGTTTCTTTCACAACCACTTAGATGACAGGGTTATTTTAAAAACATTTACCTTTCTTAGATATAAAACTTCCAAATTTCATGTCTCAAAATTTTATGCACTGTCTAGAGATTATAAAGATTAAGCATTCATTAATTTGAAATGTTAGTATTAATGCAGTGATTGATTCAAATGATGAAAGACAATATGAGGTCTTTTGTGTTATTTCTAAATTGAATTTTCTTATGGATTAGAATAATGCTTTTATCTACAATTTTACAGAATTATATGATTCTAGATTTCTCATAGCAATTGGCTCCTCTATCAACACTATCTTCTATCACTACCTTAATAATTATCCCCATTTATTAACATGCTCAAAGTAGCAGTCTAAGTACTGAACTTTCATTTTCTCTTGTCATACTTGATAACAATCAGGAAAATTTATCTGCCCATTTTCTAGGTGGCACTGCAGTGAATAAACAGAAATATAATCTTTGACTTTAACTCACTGGAGTGTTAATCCAATTTTTAATAGGTGAGGCCTAGTGCAAATCATTTAAACTTACCATGCCTCAGGTTTTAAAACCTTTTTTAATCTTACAAAAGAAAATGATTTCAATTTCATTACTTTCTCCTGAGATAGGATGTGCATTGAACTCAGAGCCTCATGCACACAAAGCAGGAACTTTACCATTGAATTACTGAGCTACACCCTGACCCCTCTACATTCTTTGTGAAAGACATGCAAATATATGCGGCATGCCTGGTTTACTGTCACGCCTGTGAAACTGTTGCGTAAGAGTTGCAGCCTCTATTTCTAACCTATGCTTGAGTAGGGACATCTGGAGACCCAAAGGATGGCCTGGTCCATTCAGACATTTGGGGCTCGTTGGCCAGTTTTTAATCTAGATTTTTTTAAATATGAGGTGGAATACGACCTTTTAAATGTGCTATGGAATATGAGGCAATGCATTTTAAAGCATCAAAGTCCTCAGCTATTCGTATTTGTCAAATGAGCCTAAAAAATAGCCAATAGCATCCAATCAAAGTGGTTCTACTAGATCTCTAGCACAAAAAAGAAAAGTAATCACTCCAGTTACCTAATTAGTAACACAAGATATTAGGTGATATCAAGAAGAGCATGATAAAAATTTATGGCTCTGATGTTCCTTCCAGAGCCTCTAGCAGAAATAGCTGATATACTGCAGAGTTGCTTCCAGCTGAGAGAAAGCCTCAAATTCCTGTTCAACATGGCACAAATAGAAATGTAATTTGCCTGTCAGTACTTGGGTTATATATTTTCTTAGGTACTGTCCAACTTTTAATAGTGTACTCTATGACTATTATTAATTTGAGACCTGTGTGCTATACTGTTTTAGAGTGACATCCTCAAAAGTCAATCAAATGCATATGGCTCTTTATTCCAGTAAAAAAAAATGTTTTTGCTTTCTTTTCTGTGATCTAAAATACAAAGATTACTAGCATAAACAGTCAAAACTGGGAGAACAGCTGCCAAAATCACGATTAGCTTTATAATCAACAATTTACAGTCCTTCTGGCAGTAATTAGACAAAGTCATCCATACCTGGGAAATAATAAAAGTACATCTTAGAGGAAAAAAATATTTTGGTATGAAAGGACAGCACGTAAGCAACTGAAGTAATAATATAAAATCATAATGCTATAAATTTTAATATGAATGAGGACTAGTCAATCGCTTCTCAATCTCTTGGCTAAGACCAGATGAAGACTGCTCCAACTGTATTCTTATAGTTAAGAGTTAACTCTTAACTACTCTTAACTCTAGAGTTAATCACCTCATTATTCAACCTACCACTCTACTGAACCCTTGTAAATTATGGACACTGGGACAAAGTCATTAGTAGAGAGCAATAAGGAGTTCCCTGTGTAGCTTATAGCATATTTCTAGTCAAACAATGTAAAGTAAAAGGATTAATAAAAACTTTATTATGGATTTTATGCAAAATAGCTTCATATAGTTCCCATCAAGCTGTTTACTAATATGATAACACCTATGAATAAAGGAGAATGATACTTGTATGCTTCTACATGAGTCATCATACAGTTTCAAATATACTTTTATGAGCAATTTTATAATGAATGGATATTGACTTTTTCCAAATCTTTCTTTTTGCATTAGTTATTGTGCTTATGATTTTCCATATCTAGGTTCTGGATGTGCTGAATGACATTAATCAAATACAACCCATTGTTTTATAGTGTATAATTCCTTCTGTACATTGTGAGAATCCATTCGCTAGTAAGTCTAAAAGATGTGTTTATCTACGTTCATAAGTGATACTGGTGTCTAGTTTTCCAAGTAGAGTTGCAATGACAATTTGAGAAGATATCTGTTATGGTTGGTTTGGGTGTCAACTCTTGACATGACTGGATGATGAATATCAGACTATTAAAAAAATAAAATAAAATAAAATAAATCATTACTTATTCCCAGTGTTTCAGAGTTCTCTGAACTCTTCTGTTGAAATGGAGACACAGGATTTGGGGCACTGATGTGTCTGCTGTCACTCTTATTAGTGAGTATAATTTTGAAGGAAATTAGCTTCTGAGTTAGTGCTATGTGTGTGGGGGCAGATCTATTCATTATGGACTGACACCATTAGATCATCTGAGGAACCAGATGGACTAACGGTGGGAAAAAGCTAAATTCATTCTCTGTTTTGCAGAAAAGGTCTTAAATCTTAGATGTCAGCATTCCAGGTTTTCTGATGTTGGACTCTAGGACTTGTTCGAATGGTCAATGCATTTCCTAGACCTTTAGCTAAGAATAATGAGTTATGCCCAAGGCTTTCCTATTTCTGAAGCCTTTGAATTTCTTTTTAATGTTTTAAAGTTTTATTATGTAATTAAAACTCTCTTAGAGATAACTTTTCACTTTAAGGGATTTAGGGTAGCTTAACTCTATCCATTTATTTTTATTTTTTATATTTTAATAATTTTATTGAGAAAGAACTGGCAATGAGAAAGTTTCAAAACAGGTTAGTAGTACAGCTACAATAATTAATACATTGTATATTGTTGTCTTTGTAATAGTTATTCCTAGTACAAGATGCAGACATTATATCTTGTCTAAGCACAATTTTGTAGTGGAAAAAATATATATCCATATATAAAAAATAGCATAAATATACAGCTACTTTCTCTTAATTCAATGAGAAGAAGGTTTTGAGGCCTTTGAATTGAAGTGAGCCAGATTTCCAGTTTCCTGGTTCTCCAGNTTGCAGATAGCTTATCAAGGAACTTCTCTGGCTCTATAAGCAAATGAGATAATTCCCCCTACTATCTTCTTCTCTAGATAGCTGATATGTAGAGAGATGATAGATAGATAGATAGATAGATAGATAGATAGATAGATAGATAATAAGATTAGCCTCTCTGGACAACCTTAGTCAAAACACAATAAAATATTAAAAGTAGAGGTACCATGGTCAATTACAGAGGTAAAAATTATTCGATATAATATACAAAATTTAAACATTCTCTACTTGAAATCTATGATGTATTCCTCATAAACACAGAAAACATTTCTTAGACAATTTTTGAAAGCTTTTACTTAAGGCTGGATATGGTGGCACAAACAAGCAATTCCAGGACTTAGGAGGCCATGCAGGAGGGGTGCTGTAAGTTCAAATACAGTACAGCCGGGCCTCCATGGTGAGACTCTGTCTCCAAAATTCCCCACCCTACACACACACACACACACACACACACACACACACACACACGCCACACACTATTTTTATTTTTAAACTTTGTGGCAGCTAACTCTGGCTTTTAATATAAGAAAAACCACTGAATTTTGAACTTTTAGACATTCCTCATCTTTTTACACCTTTGATACTCTTATTCCAATGTCTGGTTAGCCTTGAATCAGCAACATAAAGTGAAGTGCAATTACCTGGATATTTTAGGGTTTTGTAATGATGCAGGTAAATTTTTAAAGTTTTGTCATGGATTGAAACATGCAATTCTATTTGGATACTACCTTTTAGTCATAGTATTTTTGTTCAGTCTTGTTAATCAATTGTTAGTTTTTCTTAGGCCAAGAAATAGGCTTAGAAGCCCTATGTTTACCAGAACACTGGAAGAAGCTATGTCTATTTCAGCTTATTTACACTTAATTCTTCTGGGAAAATATGGAGTCGTGGCAAGTCATCAATAGAGTGGTGCTCAGCCCCTCACAAGTCTATTTTACTCTTTACAATCTAAAGGTTCTCACTTCAACAATGAGTGGTTTGGTGCTTCATTCCCTCGGTTAAGGATAAAAAGCAAGATATGATCAGTTTTTTAAGAGTCCACAGTGACCACTGAGAAAATATTATTAAACAGAAAATTTCCATAAATCTGTGGAAATAGATGCCAATTAGAAAATATTATTAGTGGCATGAAACCACCCTCAGCACCCAACCCATGGCGCCTCAGCTTGCTGTACTGCGTGAAGATCCATTTTCATATTAAGGTGAGAGTGGCAAGTACTTTTCCTCTCAATTCTCAGGTTAGATCTATTGTTGTTAGCTACCATGTTGAGAAAGATTTTGATATAATGTCCTGACTTTGGGACACACATAAGGAAAGCTTGCAATGTCTGTTATTGGTTCAATGAGAAAGACGGGTGGCCCCCAACTAGACTTTGACCTGCTCCAGAAAGGAAAATGATTCCAGAAAGCAACATTATGTTGCCATAAATTTTAACAACTGTTGTTAAAATATGAGTACCAATTTGAATCTTGTAAAACTCAACTAACATTTATTGTTCCAGGCACTGTGCTAAGGAATTAAGAAGCAGTAGCTATCCTAATCATTAATACAAACTTAGGAAATATTATTCCCCATAGTTTTTATTTGTCTTAAAATATCAAATGTAGCAATCATTTACAGTGAAAGCCAATTACTACATTAAAGAAATAGCTGAAACATACTCTTGTTTAAAATGTAATTGCTTTTAAAATATATATTTTAAAACCATCTAATTCTCAATAATCTTATCAAACTTGTTTATAATGTTTCAAAATATTTGAAGAATCCTACCTAATTTAGAAGAACAAGGATTTTCATAATTTTAACATAATCTGAAGCAATTGTCAGTTTTCTCTAGGAAATTGTTGAAAAGAAATTTCAGGTAAAATATTGTTTATGTAATATATGTTTTAATGAAAAAATTTATGTGCTAAATAACTAAGAAAGAAAAAGAGAAAAGAAGGAGCAAAGAGCTTGATATACAAAAAAGGTGGCTCAAAATCTGCAGTAGAAGTGTGTATGTCCCCTTGGTTGTTTAAAGGAATTCCCACCCTAGCCTTTATCTCATTAAACAAAGTAAGTATTATAACATAGAGCAGGTGGTATGCTAAAATCTTTGATCATACTATAAACTACATTTTCACTGCAGAAGAAACTACTGGAAATGTAATGAAAACATAAAGAAGTCAACATTCTTGCTTACCAAATGAGACCTTGTAGCACAGACAACATGGATGTTGGTGAGAAATGTTAACAGACAAAGAACAGATCGGAGGGAGAGACTGAAGGAGAAAATGACTTGGTCTAAGCATTGACACTTTCAGAAGTAATTTTTTACCATCTGGATATTTTCAGTCACTAAGATAAACACAACTGGGTGAGCTTTTTGGTTTTTATCTAGATTTCCAGTAGTCAGATAGGATTGGACGCTAGGTTGTACTTACATATTAAGATTTGGCATCTTTGGCTATGAAGGTCCTGCTACTGTATAGGCCCTATTTGAAATCCCACCTGGCTTGAAGATTGCAGTATAAAATCTCAGTGAGTTTTCATTTTGTTTCTTCATTCTTTAGAAACGTGAGACTTTCATCAACTTTTAAAGTACAATTTATATGTAATTCATAGGTCACACACAATTCAACTATATTAAGTACATAATTCAATGTACTTTCCTTATTCTATTCACAACCATACTCCAGTATAATTTTCAAAAACAAAACATTCCACACTGACAGCAGCCTGTCCAGATTGCTCCCACCCCTTGTTCCTGCCTTCTACAAACTCTAATCTACTATCTGTCAATACACGTTTGCTTATTTAGGATATGTCATGAAAACAAAATGATAAAATATGTGGTCCTTCTGAAAGCCTTCTTTTACCTGGCATAGTTTTCAAACTTTCATCTACATTATTATATGTATCAGTTCTTTGTATTGTCAAAAGTATTCCAATGTATAGATATATCACATTTCATATATCCTTTCATTTCTGCTGTTTCCACATTTTGGATATTATAAATAATGGTGCTATGAACATTGATGCACAGATTTTTATAGGCATCTATGTTTTCTTATCTTTTTTATATACTTAGGGAAACAATTGTTGAGTTTTAAACATAAACCCAAGAGAAACAAAAACAAGAATATTTACAAAAACTAGTGTATCAATATGCATAGCAACATTATTCAAAGTATGTAAATAAATATTTTTCCAAAGTGACAGCTCCATTTTGAAAAAAATTCATGAGTCGTGTATGAGGGTGCTAATTCCTTCAGTCTTCTTGGATGGCCAAATCAGTTTTGGCTCTGTAATTAGGGGGTGAGTGTGGAAAGACAAACATAGTCATCTCTCTGTGACTGCTGTATTGTTCTGCAATGCTCCTGTACAAGATAAAGCTGGAAGGAAATGAGAAATGCCAGCATTTGGCCCCTTCCTGGTGAAATCACAGCCTCAGGCTGGAAGATAGGGGGAAGTAGCCCTTGAATTGTTGGCAACACACGCTTGGGATAGAGCCTCTATAACATGCCAGACCAAGGCATAGGTTGGCCCCAATGCTGTTCATGCTCCCTTTGCTTACCATGATCTCCGGTACCTATTATTATTTTAAATAAATATTACCCAATTAACCACATGAAATTGAAAAATTTCTAGAGATTTGAAATGTATTTCTCTCTGTATGCCTAATTTTGTAACTTCACAGGTAAGTTACAGATTTTCTATGACAAGTAGGCATAGTGCAGTTTACTCTTCTATTCTTAGTAATTCCTCCTCATTACTATTTTAAATCATTGTCTCCTTATCTGATTGTTTGACTCAAAATCAAACAATTGAGCAGCACCAAATTAACCACTGAATATGTTGCTTATACTTCACTGACTCTCACCAGAAACAACAGAGGCTAGTGAACGATCAACATGAAATTACATTAAAAGCAGACCTAGTCTTCAAAAAGAAACTAAAGATATTTTTAACTAAAACACTACAAATTGGCTGCCATTTTAGATGAATATCAACAATAACTTTTTCAGTATAAAGGGAAATAATAGATGAAGATTTGGGTTATTTGTAGGAATAAATACCACTGGAAGTGGGAAGTATTCGGAATGCTCAGAATATATCATGATTTTTTAAAAAAATATATGCTACTGCTTTAAGCAAAACCTAAAGCATTCATTTGAAGGTCTTAGAATTTATGGAAATTGATGCATATGAGAACTACTGCATGAAGTGAAGAGTGAAAGCAAATGGAGCTACAAAACTGCAAGGTTTCCACATTTTATGTGAAGTTCTACAATATTGATTCTAAATGACTGTGAAGAATTAACAATGCATAGTGCATTTCCTGGAGCAAGCACTAAAACATTAATGAAAATAAATGTAGCTACAAAGTCTATAGGTAAATAAATTATAATCCTAAAAATACTCAAATAATACAAAAGTAGGAAAGAGGAAACAGAAACAAAAAAAATAAAGAGGACAAACAAAAATAAAAATTATAGAACTGAATCAAACCATAACAATACTACATTAAACACTGGTGGGATGATCTCTATCTTGTATTGAGATACAGTATAAAATGCAATTTTAACTTCCTGTTGTGTGCAAAACATACATTGAATGTAGAAACAAAAACTGAAAATAAGTGGAAGGGAAAAACAGAATAAAAAACAGCAATCATAAGAAAAATGGAAAGGCTGTATTGATAGCAATTAAAACAGACTTCAATACAAAGTATTTTGTATTATAATACAAAAGCTGATGCCATATAATAACTAAGGGGCCAATTCATCCGAAAATCAACACAACATGATTTTACCTAGTAGAAGTACTTGAAAACTCACAAAAGAAATTTGATAGATACAAAGGAATAGACAATCCACCAAGATTGTCAATTACCCCAAAATAATTGATATTTTGTTGAACATTATAACCAATGACTTTACAATATACATTTTCTGAAGCACACATTATATATTCTTGAAAATGAATATATGCTGAGTCAAAAAATAATTCTGAGTAAACTTAAATGATCCAGAAAAGTTGGTAATGCAATTCAATTTGAATCTGTTGCTTAAGAAAAAGAAATGCAAGTGATGTAGCTATTAAGTTAAGACCAAAAGCTTAGAACCTTGGGAACAATCTGCAGTAGTACTGTGTAAGTTCTAGATTCCAAAGGTCTACAAATCTGAAGTCAAATATCTAAGAATGGAGTAAATGAGTCCACATGTTTACATGGTTCTTTTCTATCTTGGCCTTGAATAAACTGGATAATACCCAACCACATTGGTCAGAGTGGGTCCTTTCTTTACTTTATCTGAACGAAATACCCAATCTAGTCTAGAAAAAGATTTTTTTTAATTTTTTCTTTTTTCTTTTTCTTTTATTTGGGGGGGGGTGCAGAACCAGGGATTGAACTCAGGCCCTTGTGCTTGCCAGGCAAGCGCTTATTCTGCTGAGCCATTTCCCCGGCCCCTTTTTTTAATTTTTAAAGTGAGTAAAAAGGAGCATTAAAAGAGAAAAATGAGAAAATTTTTAAAAAACAGAATAATTACAAATGGTGCAGAATTTCACTAAACAAAATAATATTAAATTGCTACCCAGATAAATGTTTCACCAGCTATTTGATTACCAGTCAAGGTGACATACGAAATTTGCAATCATATCAGGAAGCGGCAGATGGGTGTACAAGAAGAGCAGAGATGCCTTTGCCTATTAGTGCCTTAGCAAACTAAGGCAGGAAGGTTGCAGGGCAGAGGATTGTAAATAAAGAGAAGTCTAGAGATCTGCCGGTCTACCTTGGGTATTCTGAAGAATACTGCTCTATGCATGTGTTTGAAGAAATCTGTAGAGACCAGAAGAAAATATAAACATGGAGCAGAACTTAGAAACTACTAGAAGAAAGTAAAGCTTGGTGTTAATAGTGAGATTGAATTTGTTCATAATACAGATGATAATAGTTTTTCACATTTATTATCACCAAAACAAAAATATCCAGCCTTCTACTAAACATTATTCTCCATTCCTAATAAATTTTAAAAGCAAAATCCCCCAAAATCAAATTATTTTCATGTAATTTGACTGTTTCACAGAGTAAATACCAAGAATATTCATATAAATATAAAAATATACTATTCTCAGAAAAAAATGTCATGCCAGTTAATCTTAATTGTCAACTTGACTAACACAGACTTTAGGAGAGCCAGTTGTGTTAGGTACATGCTCCACTCCTGCTGCATGCAGCTGAATGTGCTATCAGGAGGCTGGGTCCAATTGGAGGAGGGCAGCCATGGGGTACAAGTGCTGCAGCCGGGCCTTTTTTCTGGGCTCTGCATCTTGACTGACAAAACCAGACAGCTTGATTGACCAAGGAGAAGAAAATTGATATCAGATAGAAATATGTACTTATGGGCAGGTGAGATAGTTCAGCATCTGCAGGGCCTGCTTAGGCAAGCATGGGGGGCTATGGTCCAATCTCCAGCACCACATGCTATGACAGTCCTGCCGTCAGGGTAGGATGAGCCAGACACACACACACACACACACACACACACACACACACACACAGAAAAAAAGAAAAGAAAAGAAACGTAAAAGAAAAATAAAGAAAACAGAAATATGTACTTATACAACATAGTGAATGAAGATCATTAAAATATGTGGTTGTTTAAACAAAAAGTGTGCTAATATTTTATCATTTATAAAGTAAGTAGTACCACAAATAGCATTAGCACAAAGACTAAAAGTGTACAAATAAAATACATTTTTTTACTTTTCTTATGTGTGAAATTGTATAATATCATGTGAAGATAGACTGTGACAAGTTGAAGAATATTTTAGGAGGCCTAAAACAATCATCAAAGTAAAAAATCAAGTTAGAGTTAAACTAACAAGTTGAATGGGTTGGGAAGGTAGCTCAAATGTATGGAACTTGCCCAGCACATACAAGGTCTGAGGTTTGATCTTCAGCACCGCCAAAAGAAATAAATGAATAAAATATAGACAAAAATTTTGAAGTAGTTGATGGAAAGGGCAGAAAATTGAAAATGGGGGTGTCATACATGAAACAAACAAAATGCAGCAAGAGGGTAGCTTAAATCTTATATACATCTAGAGTGAATTAAAATGAAATGATTTTGATTAATAACACTGCTAAATTTAAAGTCAATAATGGGCTGGTGAGATAGCTCAGTGAAGAAAGCACTTGCTTTGGCAAGCGCAGGGACCAGGGTTTGTTTCCCTGTCCCGCATGCCATGCCAGCCACACCCAGCGGCACACTGTGCCAGCCACACAATCCTGGTGTGGTGGAGCATGACTGTAATCCCAGTGCTGAGGAGGCTAAAAACAGGAGGATCAGCACAAGACCAATCTGCATAGCGAGACCCTGTACCAAATACACAAATGAAAAAAAATTAAATAATTACAATCAATAATAGTAATACATTTATAAATCCCCATAAATTTGAAAATCAAGCTACACACTCATATATAACCCATGGATCAGAGAATAGTTCACAAAATAATCTAAAAGACTTTTTGAACTTGAAATCCAATATATCAAAAAGGAAATCCAATATATCAAAAAATTACGGGCCAAGGAGATGGCTCAGTGGGCTGGGGAGATGGCTCACTAGAATAAGTTAAAAAAAAAAACTTACAATATTGAGGGCTGGCCAGGTAACTCAGCAGACCAGAGTACCTGCTTAGGCAGGCACAGGGACTAGAGTTTGATCCCTAGCGTGGTGTGCCAGCCTTGCTCCACACAGCTCACTGAGATGCAGATGACACTGGGTTCCACTGAAGTGGCACATGCCTGTAACCCAGCACTTGGGAGGCTGAAAATAGGAGGATCATTACAAGTCCGATTTGTGTAGTGATACCCTGTATACCCTGTACTGAACACATTAAAAAAGTAACAATATCAAGCTAAAAAAAAACTTAGAAAAAAAATTTGTAGTATTCTTTCTGTGATAGCAAGAGATTAGTCTATGACTTAATGTTTCACAGTTAAAGGTAGAAAGAAATAAAACATAAAATATGCAAAATAAAAATAAAACCAGAAACCAAGGAAAGAGGAAACACAACTTCATTTCTTTGTCCTCTAATAGATCCTAGGTATGCGATGAACATCTATGATAGAAAGCTTGATGGAATTCCACAAGCTATTAAAATGGGAGTTGTGAAAAATGAAATATTGGACATTTTTAATGGGGTGCATTTCAGGATCAGAAACTAAAGTTGCCTTTCCAGAAAATTTGAAATGCAGGAGGGAAACATATCTGAGATCACGTCATGGGTGATATAATCTGTTCTGGGTTGATTAGCTAACAAGATTTCTAGATTTCTTTATGCTGGGTAAGAAAGATTCTCTACTTGATCAAACTCCAGCCAGGATCCTCTGAGCACTTTCTCAGCTGGGCCTCAGCTGTGGGTGATAAAGGTTATACAAACGCTGACATAGTTTGTGATGTTTCAAGACCACACATCTAAAATAACCTTAATTGTCCTTAAAGTGCCTGCTTCCAAAAAATGTCAAATAACTTATTCTTTGTTCAGGCAACATAGGAAAATAGGGCCCTCTGTGAGAAGGTCTAACCTCAACAGAGGCAGTTAGCACACTCAGATCAGTCTTACATATTCCCACATATTTTAATTTATTACTTTCCTGACTCTATTGAACTCTAATTCACCTCCTTTTCTATACCTTCACTACCTGGAGAACATGTTCAATCATGTCTGTACAAATCAACGTTGAATTCTATTCATGGTGGATTCTTCCCAATAGGAATAGTAAAACACTGATTAATATTTGTTCTTACTATTTTAAACGTTCAGGTTTGTTAATATTGAGTGGTGACTTTATACCAGTTTATCTGAGGTCAGTATTCAGGAAACTCATTCTGGAGGACTTTGCTAGACATAGTAGGGGCAGAGGTTCATAGAGAAAAAAATAGAATAGGGGACTCATTAAGTCTTCTAGCTAATCTTTGCTAGAAAGAGTTAGACAGGAACTTTACTAGAGAGATTTTCCTGGGAAACAGGTAAAGGACAGGCTAGACAATGAGAGAAAAAAACAGATAAAGAAAGGCCTTGGGAGTTGCACCAACAGAAAAAGAGGGAGCAGAACACAGAGAAAGCTAAGGTACAAACAATAAGCCACACACATCCAGTACAATATAGGAAAAACCACAGCAGGGTGGGGGACTGACTAACTTTAAGGTAGTGTGTATTCACACCTAGGCACTAATATAAAGAAATGCAGACATGAGTATTCACTCTAGAGACATTCCATTATTCACTCTAGGTCATTATAGAGCACAATAGATATCCACAACTCCCCTCACAAACTCGAAACTAACTGTAAGGTACCCCTTGCCAACCAGCCACCCACCTCAAAGAGAAGGCCTTTAAAAGTAAATCAAGTACAAGTAAATGAACGGAAACAAGCTGCACATGCACATGGGGCTGGGGAGATGGCTCAGTAGGATAAGTGCTTGACTGGCAAACGCAAGGATCTGAGTT
>NDGN011458626.1:0-10740 GCA_002564285.1 Tympanoctomys barrerae | reverse complement strand
CACAAACTAGCAAACTGAATCGAGAAGATATAAAAATGCTGAATAACTGTATCACCAATGAAACTGAAAATGTAATTAAAAAGCCTACCAACAAAGAAAAGCCCGGGTCCTGATGAATTTACAGTTGAATTCTACAAGAACTTTAAAGAAGATTTAATCCCAATACTCCTCAAACTCTTCAATGAAATTGAAAAGAAACAATACTCTCAAAATTATTCCTGGAGGCAAGTATTATATTGATACGAAAACCAGAGAAAGACTCAATCAAAAAAGAGAATTACAGGCAAATCTCCCTCATGAACAGAGATGCAAAAATCCTCAATAAAATGCCAGCAAATATAATGCAGCAAATCAGCAGAAAGATCATTCATCATGAACAGGTAAGATTCACTCTAAGGATGCAAGGACAATACAACACGTGCAAATCTATCCATGTAATACACTATATCAATAGAGCCAAAACCAAAATCCATGGTCATCTCAATGGATGCAGGAAAGGCTTTTGGAAAAGTCCAACACTCATTCATGATCAAACCTCTACAGAAAATTGGAATAGATGTTTGTACTCCCATCTGATAAAAGCCATCGATGAAAAATCAACATCCAGCATCATTCTAAATGGAAAAAAAACTGAAAGCTTTAACTCCAAAATCATGTACAAGACAAGATGGTCCATTATCAACAATCCTGTTCAATATAGTTCTGGAATAATTAGCTAGAGCCATTAGACAAGAGAGAAAAAGAATAAAAATAGGTAAGGAAGAAGTTAAATTATCATTATTCACAGATGACATGATACTATACTTGGAAGACCCAAAAAGCTCCACCAAGAAACTCCAAGAATTAATAAATAAATTCAGTAGCAGAGCAGGATACAAAGTCAACACCCCAAAATCAGTAGCATTCCTCTATACAAATAACAAACTTACTAAAAGGTAACTAGAGAAACAATACCCTTCACAATAGCATCCAAGAGAAGGAAATACTTAGGAATTAATCTAACAAAGGAAGTTAAAGTTCTGTAGAATGAAAATTATAATCCTCTGAAAAAAGAGAACAAAGAACATTTCAGAAAATGGAAAGATATTCCTTGCTCTTGGCCAGGAAGAACCAACATTGTGAAGATGGCCGTACTCCCAAAATTGTTATACAGTTTCAATGCAATCCTTATCAAAATACCATCAATATGTTGCATATAACTAGAGAAATCTTTCTTAAAATTTATTTGGAGTTAGAAAAGACAGAATAGCCAAAGCCCTGTGAAACAAAGGCAAGGTAAGAGACATTACAATGCCTGACTTGAAAATATACTGTAAAGCCTCTGTGATAAAAACAAGGATGACACTGACAGAAAAACAGACCCAAGCTTCAATGGAATAGATTAGAAGATGCAGATGCAAGTAAAGACTCAACTACACTCTGTCATCTTATCTTTGACAAAGGGGAAACACAATCACTCGAAGAAAGAAAGATAGCCTCTTTAACAAATAGGGCTAGAAAAATGGGCTCTTACACATGCTGAAAACTAGAACTAGACCAAGATCTGTTCCACTGATTAAACTAAAGTCAAAATGGATTAAAGATCTAACCATGAAAACTGAAACACTAAATCTACTGGAAGAAAAAGTAGAAGAAAATCTTGAAGACACATGTGTAGGCAGAGTTTTCATGAACTAAAAACAAACTCACAGGCAATACTTCAAAGAATCATCAACTGGAATCTCATCTTATTGAGAAGCTTCTACATGTCAAAAGAAATCACCAACAGAGTGAAAAGACAACCCACACATTGGGCAAAAGTCTAAACCAATATTCTCAGATAAAGGACTTCTATCTAGAATATATAATGAACTGAAAAAAATATAAAGACCTAATCCAAAAATAGGTGACTGAGATTAACATACACTTCTCAGAGGAAGAAATACAAATGGCAAATAAGTACATGAAAAAAATGTTCTACAGCATTGGTCATTTGAGAAATATAAATTAAAACAACATTGAGATACCATCTCATTCTAGAAAGGATGGTTGTCATAAAGAAATCAACTAATAACTAATCCTGGAGAGCCCATGGGGAAAAGGAACCTGCATCCACTGCTGGTAGGAGTGTAGACTGCTACAACTACTATGAAAATCAGTGCTGAGACTCCTCAAAAAACTAGGGCTATTATCCCATTCCACCCAGCTAGTCCCCTTCTGGGTATTTTCCCAAAAGAACTGAAAATATCACACCTTAGTGGCATATGTGCATCCGTGTTTATAGCAGCACAATTTGTCATAGCCAAATTTTGGAAACAAGCAAAATGTTCATCAACTGAGGAATAGATGAAAAAGATGTGGTAATGAAAGCAAACGTGAGAAGCAACAGCAGGAGGCAACAGGTTGTACTACGAAGTTATGTTGATAAAGATGGCATGTGAGAAAGCAGATGTAGGGTCAGGGGGAGAGAGCTAAACATGCAGACAACCCCAGGCATGGTCAGCCCTTTGGCCTTTGTCAAAGAGGCTGAAAACACACCCTGGAGGATTGATAGTCTTTAACAAATGGTACTGGGAAAACCAGCAGTCTACATGGAGAGGATGGATCCTGAATCCAACATTAGCTGAACTATAATCAAATGGATCAAAGATCTAAAGAGTAAACTAGGACACCCTACTGGAAAGTAAAATACATAAAACTTGAAATTATAGGTATAGACAAAGACTTTCTGTCCAGAGCTCCAACTGTACAAGACAAAATAGCAAGAGTCGACAAGTACTACTATATCAAATTACAGAAGTTTTGCACATAAAAGGAAACAACAAATAGAGTGAAGAGACAACCCACGTAATGGGAAGATAGTTGTTTCTAGATACTCATCAGACAGACTAATATGTAAAATACATAAAGTACTAAAAACCAAACAAACAGACAAAAACTAGACTTCTTCAAAAGACTCAAACAAAAAATGAACAAATGAAATGAATGGACATTTCTCAGAAGAAAAATGAACACAGAGGGCCAATACACAAAAACATGTGCAACAACTAGGGTCATTAGAGAAATGCAAATAGAAATAACACTGAGATTACAACTTACACCGAGAACAAACGGCAAGCATCGAGAAACCAGTCAATTGATGCTGGTGAGGCCAGGGGCCTTTTCTACAAAGAACGTTTCTACATTGTTTATAGGAATGTAAATTAGTACAAGTGTTATAGAAATCAGTAGAGAGGTTTCACAAAGATTTTCAAAACAAACAAGTAAACAAAAAAAAAATAGGACTTCCATTTGACCCAGCCATTTTCTTCTAGGTATATTCTCCAGAGGGTTGAAGACACTGCGCTGCAGTAATGTGTACATTTCAGTGTGAATAGAAGCACAATTCGTAGTATCGAATCTTGGGAAGCAGCCTGTGGGGCCAGCTGATGAGTGGAGTGAGTAATACGGTATCTATATGCCATGAAATATTACTCAGCTATAAAGAAGTCATTGAGACATTTGTAGGAAAATTCATGCCCCAGGAAAAAATGATATTAAGTAAATAAATCAGACACACAAGCTGAAACACTGTGCCACTTCTCTCATTTGAATAAGGCAAAGTATGAATAAAGAGCAAAACAAAGTTGAGTGAAAAGAAACAGGGTGTAGATCTTTTGCCATTAGGAAGGGGTCCGAGAGAGGGAGAGAACGGGGAAGGGAAAGGGATGGGAAAGATTTAAAGCGCAGAAGTACATGTGCAAATAGCCCCAAGGAATGTAAGCAGCTCTAAGAATATACTAACAATGATAGTGAAAATGGGGAAAGGGACCTAGAGCTGGAGTGCGGGTGGTGTGGAGGACAAGGGGGGTAAAAGCAAAGCCGTGCTCCTGCTCCCGGGGTGAAGGCACAGCTCGTGTGTGCAAACAGGCACCCCCAAGATGAGATCTGAACAGCGAGCAGCAGTCACGACGGGATAAACGTTCAAAGCAGGAAGGGACACTTAGGCAGGATTAACAGCAGTGTGGCGCGTAAAGTAACAGGAGTTAAGCGTTCGAGCACACATGCATACACACGCGCGCGAGCGCACGCGTCAGCACGTCAGGGGGGTCGCAGCCCTCGTGCTGGCCGCAGCTCGGCCACCTGTCCGCAGCACTTCCTGCACCAGGAGTGGGCGCTGCGCCGCGCGGAGCGTGTCGATATCGTCATTCGGAATCCTGAAGTCAACTAATTTGTGTTCAAATAAATTTTCTCAGATTCCCATTACCGTCTATGTTGTTCTTGCACCTTCCTGTCAACAGCAACCTCCCGATTGCGTCAGACTTTCTAGGATTGGAGATTCTGTGCTCTGTCTGTACAGAAGGATAGTGTGCGACACACGTGGCAATTCAGCAACATTCAGGTGGCAGCAGTAGCGCACGCACAACACGGGCGCTAGGACCAGAGCCATTCAGTCACGAGTGGCTCTCAGCATCCGATGACAGCGTAGGAGCTGGCGAGATAGCCTAGCGGGCTAAGCGCCTGCGAGGCAAGTGCAGGGACCAGGGTTCCGCCTCCAGCGCCCCAGAGCGCTGAGCCGGCCGTGAAGTCCAGGTGATGTGCCGCACCCCTGAATCCCAGCGCTGCAGAGGTGGAAACAGGAGGATCGCTATGCGCCTGCGCTGCACAGCGAGACCCTGGCCCAAGTACATACACATAAATAAAGTGAATAACAATGTAGAAAAGTCTTAGAGAAAATACTGCTTTTAATATAGAGAGAACTCAGATCAGCATACATTTCATACGTTTTAGTTTGAAGACAAATCGTTTCCACACTTGAACAAATCCAAGAAGGAAGCACGATCCTAGGCATGCCTCCGTGCCTGCTCCCTGTGCTCATGGTCTCCGAGTGGCAGCGAGCACCTAGGGAAGAGAGACTCCGAGTCCACTAGGCTGGGAGCCCCTTCGGGTCCCTGGGAAAGTGCGACAGGTCCCCAACTTTGGTGGGCTGCTCTGCTTTGGACTCCTTCAGCTATTGGTTTTGGACTTGCATATGATTTAGAACAGAAAAATGACTTGGCAGCTCTGGACCCAGATGATCTCTGAAGTATTATTCTATTTTATTGTTGATGTAGGTTCTTGCTATGCAGTTTAGACTCTAGTGGTCCTCCCATTTCAGCCTCTCTAGTGCAGGGATTACAGGCTTGGGCCGCCACAACCAATTCTGGGGCTGGCACGGCATGCCTGGGATTCCGGGGCCAGCAACGCATGTGGAAGCAGAACGCGGGACCTCACGCTTGCCAGGCAGGTGCTCACACCACCGAGAAATCTCCCCCGCCCTAACGTATTCTTTATCCATCTAAAACTTGGAAATTGCATTCTATTCCATGCTGAATAAGCAGCCAAACTATGGAAATTAAACAATTTTGTATGCCTTCCAACATGTAGGTATAAGTGTCTGACATCCACTTCAATATCCTCGCTGCTTCTTGCATGGGAGGGATCTTGCCATAGACCTCTAACCAAAACACAGTCTACGCATGACACTGGGAGGACTCTGGGCAGGTCATGACCGAGTTGGCTCTCACCTACTCACTACTCAGAGAGACGCCTCGCAAGCAGGACTTCCTGTGCTTTCTTCATCTGGGCCTGGCAACGCATCTTCAAGCGAACATCAATGGATTGGTAACTAACCCGGAACATGGGTCTCACCTTCCCGCCACTGTGCTGTGATACAGTCTCAGGAAGGCGACGATGCTGTCCTCCCAGCTCTGCTTGCATTTCAGTGTCTGAATAAGATGCTTTTCCTCCTGCGTGGCCCACGCAGGGCCAGTGTTGGCTGTGGCGCTCCACAGAAGGGCTCTGGGGGAGCGCAGCCCAGGGTTTGGCCCATAGCACACTCCGTTCTGAACAGTTGCAGGGGCTGCACCCCATGTGGCTCCTCCTCCTAGCCCTGGGCTAGTCAGTCCTGAGTGCCCAGCCAGTTCCAGATCCATCCCTCCGGTTAATGACCTATGGTTCTAGCCTGAGGTGCAGAAATGAGGCCTCCTCATGCTTCCTTCTCTTGGGCTTCTATTTTCTGCTGCTGATCCCTTGTGTGAAATTATTGGTTTTATATCCACGCAGTTTCCGATTGTGGGGAAATTACTGTGGGAAGCCTAACTCATTCCAATTATATTCCTGAATGCGCATTTCACTCTTGACAGGAAAGGCACGGCTCTGCTAATGCTCCCATCTGTATTGCTGAACAGAATTCTTTACGGCAGTAGACTCAGCTGCCCTTTGAATCCAGGGCTTTGCCCACATAGAATAGGCAGCCACTTTTCTTATGCTTCATAAATAAAGAGACTTATCAGTGTGGCTTGTCAGGAAAAAAAAGAAAAGAAAGGTAGTCTCATATCAAATGGCCACTACTCGCCTTGGAATTTGCTGGCTCATGATTGATGCAATTTTCACAGAAAGCATTACAGAAGCACAGGAACCAAGACACAGAAATCTAAAAGCACAGGGTGACACACAGGCAGACATGGGTGCTCAGATGTGGCACAGACAGGCTGCCTACACTTCTGGTCACTCTCAGCCTCACGGCCACGTTGCGGTAGGGATCATCATACCCCTGTGAGGTAGAATTAACAAAAATTAACAAAATGAGGGCCAAATTAGGAATGGGGGAGAGTTACCCCCAAGTTACCAAGGACAGTGTAAAACCTCTGGCTTTGCCCTAAAATATTTGGTCTTCAACGTATTACACAATTATAGTCATGTTGTGAGCTGAACGTGGAAAGGCGCCCTGCTCCTGAGCTCACAGAGGGGTGGGGTGAGCGTCTCCCCCTTGGCCATGGTGCTGGCCACTCCATGCCACCTGTCCAGAGTCTTCACAGCAGTTCATGCAGGCGCCAGCCCCGTCCTGGCTGCTTGCTTCACTCTGAGCCATCCTTCCCTTGACCTGCAGCAGCCTCTCTCTTCATCAGTAACGTAAGCACAGTGCAGGTCTCTAGCACAAGACTGCTCTATCACGGGCGCCAGCCCTGTCCTGCCCTCCTGCGTCACTCTGAGCATCTTTCCCTTGACCTTCGGCGGCCTCTCTCTTCATCAGTAACGTAAGCACAGCACAGGTCTCTATCCCAGGACTGCTCTGCACACAAGTCAGCATGTGTCAGAGGACAGGCGTTCAGCACGTCTCCAGGGTTGTCGCCGTGGCCTCTCTAAAGATGCTGCAAACTTTCATGAGTGCTGGGCAGGGCAAGCGGTGGAGTGGCCAGCTGGCAGGGTGTGCTTGGCGCTAGCGAGCTCAAGGCTGGCAGGACAACGGATGACGGAGATGGCAAGCGCATTTGCTTTCACATAGCTTCTAAGCTTCCATTTTCTAGGGGCTGGGCCTGCGGTGTGCACACAGTATCCTCTACCTCCTGGGCGCCAGTGACCCTCCTGGCTCAGCCTCCCCAGAAGCTGGGACTTTAGCAGTGTGCACCCAAGGGTGAAGCGTTGCACTGAGGGGCTCGGGAGCACCAGGGAGAGGAGCGGGCCGGGCCGCTGGGGCGGGTTAAGCACCACCTTTCTGCACGGCTTCTCTCTAGGCCTCCCTTCCACAGGCCAGTTCCCTCTGTGCATCAGGCACAAGGAGCCTAGGCCTTTGGATGGGAGAGAGCGCTGGGAGGGCTGAGCTTCCAGCGACCGCAGGGCGACCTGTGTGAGGCAGGGACAGTGTCCTGCAGTGCCCAGGAGTGGCTGTCCAGGCCTGGCAGCCACAGCTCCAATGCCCACCGCTCCGGGCAGCTCTTTTCTTCTACCTCAAGAGCTGCTTGTATCAACTGTGACTATTCAGACGATGAAGAAGAGGCCACTTTGGAGAAAGCTGAAAGACATCACAAGCTAGTGGAATTGTTCAGCATGTGAACAAGGAGGAAGCCAAAACCGGCCTGGAGGTTGGGGTCCAAATTCTGCCTTCCAGCACAGGGCCTGCCCAGCAGTGGGCAGCAGGGACAGCTGACATCTGTCCTAAAATGAGGATTACAGAATCTTTGTGCTTCGGATTATCCATGGAAGAGAAAGATGAGCTCAGAGGAGGACAGAGGTGCTGCCCCTGTGGCCTGGCTTAGTGCTCATTTCCACTGAGTACGAGGGCCGTGAGTGGGGCCTGCACCGGCAGCTCCAAGCGTTGACCCCACTGCTGGCCTGAAGGGTGAGTCTGCAGGCTTCCAGGTCCTCCGAAGGAAGGGCAACCTTCCTGCCTGAAGTTTTAGGGGAGTGGAGTGATGTAGACAGGCTCTATAGGCCAGCGAGGAGGAGGAGGCGTGTGTACCAGTGCCTGCCATCCACTAGGCCAGGCACGACTTCAGGGGTTCCTGGCTCCTTTCTTGCAGTGTCTAGAGGAGCCCCACCAGGAAAAAAAAGCCAGTGGTACTGTCCCAACCCTCTCAAACCCGAGTGTCAGCGTGCAGCGCCTAGTCCAGTGCTCACCACCTGAGGACAGGGGAAACGTATGCTAACCAAGCCGCTTAGCTCACTCTCCAGAGACTGGTGAACACACAGCCCCTGACCTCCACAGACTGCGGCCGAGGGCGGCTCTGGACCGAATGACCAAGCCCTGGGCCAGAGTGTCTGCTGCCAGTGCCCTGCACCCAGGGCCTTTGTCTTTCGTTCAGCGAGGCTGTGCACCTGCAAGAGGGAAGTTCTGTTGCAGAAACCCTGAGGTCACATGCAAGCCACCGCATGGGAGGCAGGCCCTTGCTCTTGCACGGAGCCTGCTGCGCTGCTGCCTGCTCCCCTCAAGGTCACAGGCCGAGAAGCTTCTCTGCAGCCCCCTGGTGTGCTGCCGTCCTCTCCTCTGCAGAGAGCCCAGGGAGAGGCCACGGGCTCATGAGAGGGTGCCGCGGGTGGGGGGTCCACAGGCCTCACTGCCCTGTGTGCTTTCATTTCAGGTTCCAGCTGTTCGTGGCTCTGCACAGGAAAATATCCGCCGTTTGTGCGCTACTCCGGCATCCTGCTACCTTAATGAAATTGCCTCTCTGCTCTAGCAATTACATTGCTGATTCCCTTAAGAGTTTTCTACAGGTGGAAAAATAGGCATATGATCTTTTTCTTTCACAAATAAATTGAGATTCAAAGACTTCTATTTTCTCATCTCAGGAAAACTTTTTCTTTGATTTGTACCTGGAATCAAATTCAGCGCCTTGCCCTTGCCAGCCAGGTGCTTGTGTCACCCGGCTGCACCGCTGGCCAGGAAAACCTTTTAATGGTGTCTACACACTGCCTCTGAAGGCAGCTTCTCTCTTCCTTCTCAGCCTGCAAACCTTACTTCCTCTGCTTGTGTTCTTGGAAGGTCAGGACTTCCAGTGCGATGCTGGATAAGACAGGTGAGAGATATTTTTGGTTTATTCCTGGTCTCAGAGGCACAGCTGGTGCCTTGCCTTCAAGTTTGCTGGTCCTTGTGGGTTAGAAATTTCATCATGAATGGTGTTGAGTTTTCTGAAACGCCCCTTCTACATCTATCAAAGGAACCTTGTGCATATTTCCTCTGTACCTGTTGTTTTGCTGATACCATTAGGTGGTATTCAATTTTTGTTCAGACTTGTGTCTACATGTCCCTAAAGCCTCATGCAGGTGCAGGTGGGGCTTTCCCAGAAGCCGCTGGGCCTAGAGTGTGTGACTCTGGGGTTGATTCATGGTACAGTACTAGGATCAAGGTGCTAGGGCTGAGGTGAGGGTGCTGCTCACCCTGAGTGGCCTACAGAAGACAGAAGGGATAGAAAGAGCTGCCAGTGTTCCTTGCTTTGTTTGCTTTGCTACCTTTTCCTGCCACGAACTCTTTGTCCTCTGGGACACCTGTTTGCCAAGTTGCCCCGCCTTGAAGCCAGCTAGTCATGGGTTGAAACTTCTGCAAACTATGAGCTAAATAAACCTTTTGCTTTTGACTTTGGCTTTCAGATATTTTTTCTCCGCAATGAGAAACGTAACTGAGACAGAATTTTGTGCCAGAGAAGAGGGTCATTGCTGTGACTGTACTGACTGCGTGGTTCAGGAGCTTTTGGAGCTGACTTGTGAAGTCTGGAGACCCTGGCTGAAAAGTAGGACTGTGACACCTGAGGCTGTGGCTGATGGGAAACTGAGGTCAGGGCTCAGAAGATCAGAACACTGACGGAAGTTCTACTGATTAAAACCAGGCTTGGAAGGCTTCTGCGGGGCGGGAGCCCTGCACTGGCTGTTGGACTGCAGACAATGCATGTTATGCCTTGGCGCAAAGTTTTCTGCATTTTGCTTCTGTCCAGAAATTTTGACTGCGTCTGAGATTAAGTGTAGGGATTATAATCATCTCATTATAATAATGCATGGTTTTGCTCTGTAGACATCCCTGAGAGACACAGCTTTGGGGATTGCCTGCTCAGATTCCACTTCTGTCCTTCTCTTGGGTGAGAGCTTTCTTTCCCCTGATAAATATATTCTCTTAAAAAAAAAGGTAGGGGATTAATTAATCTTGCAGAAGAAATTTCAAGGCAGTCTAATGATGAGACAGAGGCATGGCTGGTTTGGGGGACTTTTAGACAGATTTATGTTGACAATCAAGATCAAAGAATTTAACAGAATGATCTAAATTTTATTTTAAAAACACAAAATAGGGGTCGGGGAGATAGCTCAGCAGTCTAACTGCCTGCCTGGCAAGTGCAAAGATCTAGGTTTAATGCCCAGGTTCAACGTCTAATACAACAGGCCATGCCGTCACCAGAACCCTGAGCATGCCGTGCCAGCCACTGAAATCGGACCTGGTAGTGCTCACCTCTAATTCCAACACTGGGGAGGCTGAGA
>NDGN011458625.1:0-12340 GCA_002564285.1 Tympanoctomys barrerae | reverse complement strand
AAACACACAATGTTATATATATATATATATATATACATAACTTCAGATGCAAACAAATACATTGAAACCATTTTTGAACTGACAATATTAATTACTCAAAATAATTTGAACTTGAGAGGCACAACAACATTAATGTATTTTTATCATGCTGAAAATAGTATGGTGTGTTATACTGAATTGTAGTTTAACATGAATAGATTATTATTTTTATGTGATAAATGAAGTATAAATCAGAAATACATTTCACCAGAAATAATTTAAGTATATTTTTATTGTATGGCCCTAATAAAGTATAAAGGATATTATGCTACACAAATTTGTGTCAAAACAAGGAAAATAAAAAACCAAACTGTGTGCTCTATATTTTCTCCTTTGCGGGTGATTTTGTTCATTGCCAAATAACATATTTTCACTTTAAAGATTCAAGGTAGTTTGATTAGAAATATTGTTTTATTGTTCATATAATTCTAGACCAGTATATAAGCATTTTTGCTTTCAAATACAACAGTTTTCCGTCTTGGTTCTTTAGTAGCAAGACTTCTGGGCTTCAGTCAAACAGAAATTGGAACATAATCACAGTCTATATTTCATTACTACTAAGGAAAATCTTCATTATATGAAGAGCAAGGTTGTAGACATTATTGAGTTTACCAAACAAAAACCTAATTTCATAAAAGCTTATGAGAAACACCACCACTAGAGTTACTTTAGTCTCAGACTTGTGGTTCTTTTTATTTTAATTATAATTTCCCATGGGTCCCAAGACTTCCCAGCTATTGTAAACATTCCTTCCTTTTGTCTTGAAATTTCTCACATTGCTCTGTTATTGGAAAGGGGGGAAAATAAACTACAGTGAAGGTAAGTTGATAATAGTGGTAATAAGATGCTGCTTGTTTGGTTAGAACTGTAATTTATATGCCTCTTCTTATCAATTGAAATATGTGGGCCCATTACATTTCCAATATTATTCTGTTAAAATAATCTCTTCATCTGATGTTCTTCAGTAGACCAAATTAGACCCATATAAATAGGTCCTCACTTTTAAAGTATTAACATGGGATAGTCTGGGACAGAATATTTCCACGAAATGTACGCAAATCTCGCTGCACTCAAGGGGTGTACTTCAAGAAATGGATTTGCTCATACAATTAAACACAAGCAATTGAGAGTTAAGAAGGTTTGTATTGCCTCTTACCAGCCAAACTCCAGTGGGAGTACTGTAGGAAGAGCCTTAACCTTTAAAATTGTGGCTTTCTGCCATGCCCGTATTGTAAGCATCCATGATGCAGGGGCTGGATATGCACTCTAATGAGAGCTAAAAATTCCAAAGTAAATATGTTGAGGGAAATCATTACTGCACCTAATTAGCCATACACAGGCTGAGCCACTCAGCCTTTAGGAACAGCCTGAGCACACAGTACTGCGAAGGGAGACATCTCAGGCCTCCAAGTGGATGTTGGAAGGTTTAGGTGGAATGACTTCCTATTTTTATTTTTTAAAGAGAGTAAAATATAACAAGGAACACCATAAATGACAAAGAATTTTACTAAACAAAATGATAGGAATTCAACAATGGTTTTTATGTTGCATATTGTCTTTAAATTAGTTGTTTGGATTACCAAATATCAGCATACAAAATTGGTAAAAATAAATTTAAAAAGCCAGAAAAATTAAACATGAATTGTTCAATAGACAAATAAAAATCAGCAGTACAACTATGCAAGGTATGCTATTTTTTTATTCTGGCTGAACCCAAAATTGAACTCAGACCCTTACGATTGCCAGAGAAGTGCTTAATCTACTGAGCCATCTCCCCGGCCCGGTATGCTACGTTTATACATGGTTTTTCCCTTCCTTCTTTCTTCTGTTTCTCCTTTCCCTCATCCCAGTTGCTCCTTCCCTTTGAACAGTTTCTTTCCCCTTCACAGCATTTATTGGGCCTTTCAAATTTTTATTCACTCATTTAGGTTCTTACACTAGGGAGACAACATGATGTATGTGAACCCATGTTTATAGCAGCACAACTTGTCATAGCTAAATCTTGAAAACAACTCAAATGCCCATCAACTGAGGAATGGATGAAAGAGTCGTGGTGTTTTTCTACAATGGAGTATTACTCAGCTCTATATAAAAAAGATAAGCTCAAGGCTTTTATAGGTAAATGGATGTACTTAGAGACAATACTCATATGTGAAATAAATCAGACCCACATGTGGAATGAAATTCTTATCCTTGCCATCAACACTCGAGTTCAGAGCCTTACCACACTGATCTCTCATGTTCCAAATGGCCCCTGATCCCTACAATTAATCTGTTATTTCTCTTCTTCATGTATTTTTAAACTATAAGATTAAATTTGTAATTACAGATGCAGATATAATCACATCATTTCTCAGTTAAAGTTCCTCAAAAATATTTTAATGTGTAACATTCCATCAAACCTCCTTAAGAGAGTGTTAGGGTTCAGCTCTAAATTGTCTTGTAGCAGTTTCACACATTCAGGTGCAGGGCTCTCAGCAGGCAATTAGGTTGGAGGAGCTCCCTGCAGCCGGGGTTCACCTGGGGTGAGGTAAGTCGGCCCTGAGTGTGCAGTTAGGAACCTGGGTGCCGACGGAGGCGGGAGTCCCTGGAGTCTGGCTGGCTGGGAAGGGGTACTCTTGTCCCCTGCCCGCCCCTTCCTCTGATTTCACTGCTCTGTTTCTCTACTTCCTGGCAGGCCTGGTTGAACAAATTCCTTGGACCAGGCCCTTGGAGGTAGTTGATCAAAGATTTAAACTACTCAACCAAAACTAAGCCTCTGCTGCTTACATTGTGGAGCTCAGATTGCTTTTCATTTTTGTTCCAGGTGAAGCAAATTGACTCTGACTGAGAGCCTATGCTTTGTGGTCCTGTCCTCAACACCTCCTGATCTCAGTCTGTCCTGTGATTGGTTCTGTGTATATTATTGGAAATGACAAGTGCTGAGTCATAGCTGTGTGCACCTTGGGAACAAACAAGACTCTTAATGAGGACACCCGTTTGGTATAGAGGGTTCATTCTTATCTTTTCTTTTTTGTTTCTTTTCAGTACCTGGGTTTGAACTCAGGACCCTACACTTGCCAGGCAAGTGCATATTCTACTGAGCCATCTCCCTAGCCCTAGGGTTCATTCTTAAAGCGCTCTCCATTCCCATCACAAGAACTTGAAGCGTAAGAAACAAAAAATTGAAACATCTTCCATTGTTTTATTTAAATAAATAAATAAATAAATATTATTTATACCTTTACTTTTTCCTTTGTCTTAATGCTTCAAAAGAAAAAGGTTTAGAGCAAAGCTTCATTTGCTAAGTGAAATCCTTACTACTGTTATTGATATGTAAAGTATTTCAGTGGTTAGCTCTTGCTAGGTGAGCATTCACCTACAATGTTAAGCCTATCTGCTTGTGGTGTTGTATTATTTTTTAATTTTATATTCAGGTCAAAGATATATGTATATAAACTGAGTTTGACTTTGGTTGTTATTGTCTTTTCTCTCACAGTATAATAATAATCGATCCTTACAGCTAAGGTATAATTTGTGATATTTCAGAGGTAAAGGTCAGTCCTAGACTATCTGGACCCTGTGTGCCTTGCTCTGCGAAAGGTTAATAATTCTCCACACAGAGAAAGGTAGATGGCTGCTCAATGGAAATTTTGCTTTCGAATGCAAGTGGACAAAAGTAGAGCAAGAAGGAAAGAATGAGATCAGGGTTAAAATTCTCACAGACCCTGTTAGGCACCAGGTTCCTGCTCCAGCATTCTCTTTATGAAGATCAGAACACTTAATAAGTGTTTTGTGGCTCTAAAGACCTCACTGAGCCTTGGAACTGTGTTGCAAATAATTTATTAAATTCTGCTTCCTAGGCAAATGCAATTTCCATTGTATCCTTATCTGTCTTCAATGCCCCCCCAAGGAATAAACATAAATAGCCATTAAGTTTGCTATGTTTTATGAATTATTAGGATAGACTAGGTACGAGGTTCTAAGCTAATAAAAATATAAGCCATATTTCCTGCATTAGGATTTAAAATTATTGTCATTACAAGGAATAACTAAGAAAAAACAAAGAATATTATAAATCTATGGGTGCTGAGATTATACCAGGTGAACTTACTGAGAAAATATTCTTGTAAAATGGAAATTTTAACTTTATTTAAAGGGCAGAGACTGTGTGTGTGTGTGTGTGTGTGTGTGTGTGTGTGTTAGTAGAGGGGGAGACTGAAATATTTTAATGAGAAAAAGTCTTCTTATAGTTTTTAAACCTAGTAGAATCCAGGGTTCACTAGAATGAAAGAGTCTTATACATTTTGATCTAACATCTACCCACTGTTTATCCATCTTTTCTAGAATTTTAGTACAATAAAAGATTGAAGTGGATAAGTGATTTTGGAAAGTATTTAGCACCATAGCTCATTCTTTAGAAATTCAAACTCATATCATAGAAAAAAATATTTAAGTAGTGCAAAAGAAATTTAGAAAATGCTGTTGAATATCACATCTTCCAATGGTGGCCCAGAGAGTCTTTATTAACAAAACAAATATGTATGTGTTGAAGACACTAGCTGTTTTATAGAACACTATTTAAACAGTGGTGCTTCAAATGATAAAGCATCTTATTCGGACCCTTTGATTTCCCTCTCTTCGTTTACTCTGTCTGTTGAATTACTTTGTTTATTCTATCCATTTAAATACTTCGTTATCTATTGTGTCCAGATAATGCATCCACTTAGACTCACCTGCTCCAAATCAAGTGTTGACTGATGTGTGAAGAATAGGAAACCCTTTGGTTTTCACAAAACCTGAAGCCTGTAATGCTGTAGGGGAAAAATCCAAAAACACTATTAGCCAATGTGGAATGGTTCCTTATGCACAGACAATTATTCTGTGATCCTTACAACTTCCACAATATGTCACAGCTTAATATCCAATGCAGAGTGTGAAGTATTGTGAATTAGAAGCAATTCTGTGGTCACTGCAATCTACTATGATATGTATTATAAGAAATATTTAGAGAGAGAAATATGTTAGTTATCCTTGTGCTTGGCTTCTTTATTTATTTTTCTGAATTGTTGTTATTAAACTACAACACATGCTTTGAGAGACAATAAAACATTTTTAATAATTGAAGGAAAAATATAAATTGAAATTCACTTACAATATTGTGATCAGTACTATAGTTTATAATGGAACATAAAACTCAATGCCTTACTAAAGGCATTGTTAAATACTTCTAGTAGGAGATAGATTAGAAAATTACTTATTAATTAGATGCCAGCCCAGGTCTGAAAATTACTTTACTTATACATTAACTGTTAGCTATTTATATGCACTTTAGATATAATAACTTCTTGCTACACCTTTTGCTTCTGCTGGAGTGGGGATTATTTTGGAGAGTACTATTACAGAAATTGTCATATAATATTTTAATGACGTTGTGGGATGATGTAGGTAACAACAGTAAGGTATATAATTTTTATACATTTGATTAAATGGGAATTTTTAAAGATTGAAATACTATACACTGAATTATGCTCAGTTATGGGACAGTGGATAGGCACAGGCAGACAGCCATTGACATGACCATCTATCTTCTATCTCTGAAATAAAAACAAAAGTATATTCTGAACATTCATAAAGCAATAATTTATTTAATAATTACATTGGTTCCATTCGTTAGGGTGTCACATTTCACTGGTCATGTTCACTAAAATCTATTTACAGTTTTACTTTGCTGAGTAGCACTTGACAACAACAAAAACAAAACAGCAAACATCAGAGCCTCCTCTGATGTCCTAGCAGCAAACATCAGTAGGCCGATACATGACAGTGCTTTCAGTCTGGCTCCCATCTTACCTCCACCCTCTCCAAGGTACCACGCCAGGTGACTAACTCTGCTTCCTGCGTCGTCTGTGGTGCTGCGCTCAGCGTGGAATCCCCGCCTGACACAGCCCTGTGTGCAATGCTTGGCTCTCACTGGGCGTTGCGTGAGGCTCCTTCTGCATGCAATTCGTATCTGAATCTGCAGGCTGCATAAAGGTAGGTGGCGCTAAGCAAAGTAGTCAGGCCTTATGCGATCCAATAAAGGCTGAGAGGCACAAAAGGCCTCGTGAGGCTCAGGAAGTACGTGGTGGACACCTATCCTGGATCTCCAGCTTACAGACGGAAGAATGTGATAGCTTTCAGCCTCTATCCTCCTTTAAACTCATTCCGCTAAATCCAGTAGGAAATCCCTTTCTCTACCAATTTGTCTTTCCTTCTGTCTCTCTCCCTATCTCTGCCTCTCTCTCTCTCTCTCTCTCTCTCTCTTTGATTATGTAGAGTACTCTGACTAATAGAATAACTCTCAAGTATAGCAGCATTTACAATAATAATGATATATTTTTCATTGTTCTTTAAAAAGATTCAGTGTTATAATTAGAAAAATCCTAAGAGACAGAAAAAAAGATGCTTTTTGAAAAAATTGACACAAAAGGAAACAAACAGCAGTTATTGTGAATTAGAAGCAATTCTGTGGTCACTGCAGTCTTATATGATATGTATTACAAGAAATATTTAGAGAGAGAAATATGTTAGTTATCCTTGTGCTTGGCTTCTTTATTTTTCTGAATTGTTGTTATTAAACTATAACACATATTTTGAGAGACAATAAAAAATTTTTAATAATTGAAAAAAAATATAAATTGAAATTCACTTACAATATTGTGATCAGTACTATAGTTTATAATGGAACATAAAACTCAATGCAGTGTAAAATTAATTTTTATTTTTTCAATGTAATTAATACAAGGTCTACACGGTCTCACTACACAGATCAGACGCATAGTGATCCTCTTATTTTCAGCTTCCCAAGTGCTGGGATTACATGCCACCACAGCCAGTTTCATTCACTCTTTCAGCATGCCATATGGGTGGGCCAGCACAGCATGCCAGGGATTGAACCCTGGTTGCTGCACCTACCTAAGGAGGCTGAGCTATCTGGCCAGCCTGCTATTTTTTAATGCCAATAATAGCATTCATATAGAGTGTCACTCGGCCTTCAGTAGAATATGCATGTAGTAGGACTTTTGAATATTGGCAAATTTAGACATATATTTAAAGGATAGAGGGCTCTGTAACAGTGAAAGGGATGAAAGACTATAGAGAATGAAAAGTTTCTATAAGAAATTCTTAATTGGTAATGAAAGCTTGATATGTTTTATGAGTAAGATATAAGAAAAGAATATGAAAAGTCAATGTGAGCTCAGAACAATTAATATTTGATTTTTGTAATACAACAAGTGGTCCTAGGTAGAGCTATAGGAACTGTAGAAAGAAATCCTTACAGAGATTATTACAGGCTCAAGGAGAATGTCAACCTGACAATAGAGCACAAAGACTTACAGTAAAACAGGAATGCATAGCTTACATTAGACAGTGTTCAGAATGCCTCAATATTTTCAAAGATGACAGGAAAAAAATATTTTTGAGAATTACACTCACTGAAATTTACCCCCAAATCTAGTATAATAACTACAGCACAAAGAAGTAAAATAAAAGCTGCCAAAATTCAATGCATTTCACAGTTGAAAAAAGTGCTTCTTTTAAACCATATTGTTTAATGTTAAAGAAATTAGGATTTGATATGGAAGTTAAATTTTAAAAAAGTTTTCTTGTTCTGGCACTTCAAATTCACTCAGAAACTCTTGAAAAGTAGAGTTTAAGTAAGTATAAATGTGAGAGCTATTCTTCTATGTATTCTTGTTGCATGTCACATTTGTAATAGGCTTGTTTATTTATTTTTTTTTCTTTTGGCGGAACCGGGGATTGAACTCAGGTCCTTGCGATTGCCAGGGAAGCACTTATTCCACTGAGCCATCTCCCCAGCCCTAGGCATGTTTATTATGAAATACAGAAAGTAGACTCAGTTTTTTTTAAGTTGAGACTTGTAATAAAAATTCATCAAAACAAGTGTGAAGAATGGCATACTTTGATTTGTACAGCAACAGGGCTTAAGTTGTAATACATTCTTCCATATTTGATTCTTGATATTGTCAGCAAATCACAATACTACTTGACATTTTCCACCCTTTTTCTCTCTAGTTTGGCTTACTCCTATCTGTATATTAAAGTTTACCAGGGGATAACCTGGTATTAATTACATAAATGTATTTCTCATTTTAGATAAAATATATTACATTTCTTGAATTTTTATTTTATTTTCCTTTCCAAATTCCTTTTCTCTCCTCATGTTATTTTCATTTTAGGATGTTATATTGGATGAAATATGTGAATTTCTCATTTACAGCTGTGATTTTCTCTCTATGCTTTAGGTTTTGTTTTCTGCTTTCCAGATTCATTTTCAGCTTTGAATCTTCCTCTTAAGATTTGTTTAGACAGTCCTGCTTCTTGTAAGGAGTTTTAGGTACTCCTCTACTCTGAAAAACTGTAACCACTTTCCTGAGGGTTTGTTTCACTCTGTTTAGAAACATGAAATACTTTTGTATCCTTTAAAAACAATAGAGTTTTCTCTTTCTGCACCTTTGTGCTGGTTTCTCCTCAGGCTACAGGGATTTTCCACTTACACACAAACTCAAATTCCAGATCAAAGACTCAAAAACCTTCCTACAGACCTCAACAGTTCTCAGTCTTTGTAGCTTCTCTGTTTACATTATTTTGCCAACCAATGTCTATCCATTACCCTCTCAGAACTTACAGTTCTGCCTCCTCATCTCAGCAAGCTCTGATTTCTCTTTGAGCTTCTTCTGTGCTTCTGTTTCACTTTATTCATCTTGACCATTCTTGTCACTCACTGGGTGGGACAATGTGCCTCTTCCAACACCATGGTCTTGAATGTCATCATCCTAAACTCTTTTTGAGTATCTGAAAATCATTGAATGTATTTTGTCTTTAGGTGTCATTCATATGGGAGGGTAAATTCTGTCTTAGCCTTTCCATCAGATTAGAAATGGAAGCTCTGATTCGGTAAACCTTGTTTCCTGATATTTTATTTTATTTTTTATTTATTTATTTTTTTTCCCGGAACCGGGGATTGAACTCAGGCCTTTGCGCTTGCCAGGGAAGCGCTTATTCCACTGAGCCATCTCCCCAGCCCTGTTTCCTGATATTTTAAATAATTTAATTTAATATGCAGAAGAAGAAGAGACAGAGGAGCTGATGGGTTAGGCCAGCACCTGGGGGATTCTAAAAGATAAAGAAGTGTATTTCCACACTAAACCATGGCCAGGTAAAAGCAGGGTGAGTGACAAGCCTGAGGACATTCGATGATCATTATGGTGAATATGAGAAGGCAAACCCGAGTGCAAAAGCCAGGGAGTGCTTCTATTTCATGAGGACATGCATATTCAGGGTCTCACTAGGTCTATTATTGACTCTCGGTCTAAGAAGTCTGTTTGGATTTTCTGGTCAAATATTATATCCGTGTAGATACAGGCCAAGGTCATCTTTGTTTGATGAGTGTGCACCCTTTATTTTTATGATATCATAGCACTTCATATATGCATTTTGCTCTTTTCTGCAGACACCAAGTACCTCAAGCCAACCACATGATGACATTTCTTTGGGAAAATGAATAGTGACTGGTACAGATTAGAAGCTGCCAGCATTACCTGAATATCACATGAGTAATATTTACAGTGTGATTTTGCATAATGATGAATTCCCTATATCTATCCACAAGCATAAATTCAACAGACTTTCACTTATTCAATGTCCACATGCCAGGACTTGTCGTGAGGACGCAGACATGGTGAAGAAAAACGATGAGGTAAGTATCTGCTGGAAGCACTTGAGCACTCAGAACAAAACAATCAACAACTAAATTAATCAATGAAATATGGTGTGTAGGAAATCACTAATGGCTAGAGTGGAGCACGTAAAAGCGAACATCCTTTTTTGTGGATTTTTAAGGAAAACTAAGTAGACAAGACATGGTTGTAATTACTGAGCAATAAATAAATAAATAAATAAATAAATAAATAAATATTAAATAAATTAACCAGGGTGAGTCCTGAACAACTTTACGTACTTCCTGAAAGGATTTCACACATCACAATACATGGTTCAATTTTCAGGCACACACACACACACACAGAACACTAAGTTGAGGGAAGTGAAGGCGATTTTATTTTGTGAGCGAGTCTAACTTCAATAATTCAGCTATGAAGAGAAGGAAATGCAGAAGTCTACATAGCTGTCACCCCCTTCTATTTCAATCATGTACCTTACTTATATAGATAGATCATAAGGCTACACAGAGAATAATCAGGCAGAGGTAGGTTGAAAATTCACAGAACACACACAGGACTGAAAGACACCTGATTGTTAGTCCTCAAAAATGGGAGGGTAGCTGTGATGCTGCAAGCCTGTAATCTGAGTGCTCAGGAGACTGAGGCAGGAGGATTGCTGGAAGTTCAAGGGCAAGTGAGCTACTAAGTGAATTCAAGGCCAGCCTGAAATGCATAAATAAAACCTGTCCCCCCCCAAAGAGTAAGAAAAATTTTCCAGAAATGCAATATATATATATATATATATATATATATATATTCACTCAAATGCTACATCTAAGAACAGTGCATGCAATTTGTGAAAATAATTTACTAGTTAGGCTTATCAAGATATTTTAAATAATTTTCTTTGTTTTTGTTTTTGTATTTACTGCAGGGTCTACAGGAGCTCACTATACACATTTGACTTGTAGTGATCCTCCTGTTTTCAGCCTCCCAAGAACTGCGATTACAGGCATGCGTCACCATGCCCAGTCTCAATCGCCTTCTCAGCATGTCGAACCTAGGACCCCTGAGTCTGTCTAAGCAGGCACTTTAATCCACTGAGCTATCTGGCTGGCCTTTATATTTTAAGTTATTGTTAAATAGATTAGCATACTTAAAAAACAAAGAATAGAAATTATCTAAAGTGAAACAAAGTAGAATAAAAACAAAAGCAAAGAGAGAAAAATAACCTTCATGAGACTTTGTGGTACATTGTGCAAAATTTGTTAGAAACTACAAATTTTGATTTCAATCATTCTATAAACTACTAGAAGTAACAGAAATAACATTTTATAATAAAGTATTGACTCCAGAGAAAAACAGAAACACTTAATAACAGACAAAAATGATATTTTTTTTATGCAGAGAAACAGAGAAAGGACAATGATCAGTATAACCTGTGCAAGAAGAAAAAAAGGAGCAATATTTATGAAGATCTGAAAAAGGATGAAAATCAAGCAACCTAGCATTTTACAATGATGTGGAACTTTACATTCTTTTTTCTATTTATTTTTGGTGGTGCCAGGGATCAAACTCAGGACCTTGCACTTGCCAGGCAAGTGTTTATTCCACTGAGCTATCTCCCCAGCCATTTCAATCTACAATTCTACAATGAAGATAACTTTCAAACAGTAATGTACAATAAAGGCTATGTCAGTGGAACAAAATAAGGAGAAAACTACCAGCCGCAGCAGCTGCAGCAGCAGCAACCTGTGCAATGAGAAATGCTAGAGCTCTTTCGTCAGGAAACCAGGTGGACATTACCATAGAATAAGATATTAAAAACTCAGGTGCACAAAAATGTTTTAGAAATTTTTTAAAACTTTTAGATAAAAAGTAGTGTCTTATTATAATAGCATCTTATTGCCATATGGCTTTGACTTATATATTTATGCAGTCTGTGTATACAATAAGAGACAGAAGTTAGTCCAAAGGGTACAATGACGTTGAAAAACTTGTCTTACACTCTTTGCCCTCTTGGAACACTATAGATAAGGTGTATTACAAATAAACACTTTTATTTTTTGTGGTTCTGAGAAGCAGGAATTTCAGACTCAAAGGAGCAGCCGCTTCAGTGTCTGGAGAGAGCAGGCTGTCTGCTGTTTATGTCTCTGCTGCTTCAGAAGACCTGGAGCTCACCAATAGCATCTGAGAGAATAAGAGCTTATAAAGAGCTTTCTATTTTGCAAAGAGAAAAAATAAAATTAAAAAAGAATTCCCTATGTAGTTGGTACTTCTCATGCCTGATCTAGAGATAGATCCATAGAAAGTATTTGAGAGACTCCAGGCACTATAGTGGGCTGACTTGAAGAACCTTTCTGCAAAATCAAGCTATAAGGAGTAAGAGCAGTGACTGTCTTCTCAGATGTGTAGATGCCAGCACAGATTAGTGAGATCCACTGACAAACAGAAAACATGACCTATCTAATCGTGATACTAAATTCAGTCCGTGTGATTCTAGGTGTGGATGGCCCACCTGAGGGCTGTTGCCACAATAATATAAAAGGAGAATGGAAGGAAGATAGTACACTTCTTTTTTTTTTTTTTTTTTTTTT
>NDGN011458619.1:0-10058 GCA_002564285.1 Tympanoctomys barrerae | reverse complement strand
AAAAAAAAAAAAAAAGTGAAATTTGTGCTTTTACTGTATTTTGATGTAGGGTACCTATTACTCTGCCACAAAGAAATGATCTTTATGTGCATTTTCTCTAGGAAAACATGATGAAAATACATGTGCAAGAAATTCTGAGGTCTTAATAAAGAAGGGGTATATATAAAATGAAGGTAAGTCCTTTTTTGCTTTGTTCTCTACATAAATTAGGAGAAAAGATCCTAAATTTCTTCAAATCATATGTTTCATTAAATGTCTCTAATTGCCTCTACAAAGAAAACTACAGTATCTGGAAAAAGACATTGAAGAAGGACATCAGAAAATAGAAGAATGCCCCCTCTCCTGGATACGTAGAACCAATATTATCAGAATGATCATATTCCCAAGACTCATACAAATTCAATGCTGTCTTAGCTAAAGCACTATTACCACATTCTGTACATCTAGATAGAAAAAAAATATAAAATTCACTTAGTACCAGAAGAGACCCAGAATAGTAAAAGTGACTTTGGTTGTTACAATGTTTGGGTAAGCATTATATTCTATGACATGAACTAACATCAATAATATCAACAAGTACAAAAACTGAGATATAGGATTAGAGAAAGAGGGGAGGGCAGGGAGAAGGAGAAAGGATTAAAAGAGGAAAAGAAACAGGATGTTGTATGCACATGGAAATGCTCTGCAAGATGACTGCAAACTGCATGAATTGCAAAAATATACTGATAATTTTTAAATTAAAAATATATTTAACTGTAGGGAATCTTCACATTGTTTTCCTCAGTGTGTTATTGTGTGTTTGCTATGTTGCTAGTAGCTTTTCTCTGCCTTAAAAAATACCATACACATGACTGTGGCATACAACAGAATTTATTTTATGACATGTCTAACAGGTAGAAGTTTGAGAAGCAGATGTTACATAGTTGGGTTCTGGTGTGGGCCATCTTCCTGGCGTTCAGCCTTTCCCCTGATATTATGTCCACAGGTGACAAAAGGAGTGGTACTACATTTCCCAGAGTCTCCTTTTATAAGAGTACTTTTTGGGGCTTGGCCTACCACAGTCTTCTAAATGATTGCATGGCCAATATTTTAGACAAAAGAGCCAAGTAGTATTATTGGGGAGTGTGAGGCATACAGGAAGATCAAAACTCTCTAGGACTTGACACAAACAATGTCTCTGGGCAGCCTGCATTTATTTGGTATTAAAACAGAGAAAGAGGATGCTGAAAACAATAAAAGGGACACTGAGGCAAGAGCAGAGAGTGACCAGGACCCTGGGTAGTCCATCCAAAGACTTCTGAAAGCAGTAATGTTTGCCAATTAAGAGAACTGTTTGATCTCTCTAAGGCTGGTAGCTTACTGCTCTGGAGTAGGGAGGGTCAGCAGCCCACATACCCGACTGTCTCTGCTGTGATGTTATCTTGACCTCAGAGCACCCCTGCATACTGCTCTTTTCCAACACTCACAGAGTCCCTGTGTTTACCACCCTGCCCATCCCAGTCTCTTAAAGTTACTAAACCCATCATTATGTCCCCTGGCAAATAATGTATCTAAACCTAATCATTAGACACTTCACATCTAATATCATAATTAAGGACTACAAATTTCTGCATACAAATTTTGAGAGAATATAGGTCAACCATAACATTTTTCTTGTTTCACAATTAATTTCCAAAGTTTTATTTATTTTCTTGATATATTCTGTCGAGATTGCCTCATCACCACCTTTGTACAGCTCAGGATTATAAATTTTATTCAATCCTGTGAGATTAATCAGCATGTTTTCAACTCCTGATATACATAATGTTGGGTTATTGAAGTTATCCATTCTCAGCTCTCTTCAGCAAGGTGGAAATAATTTCAAGGCAGATAAGCACAAAATGACTATGTTAGCTTTTCATTGCTGTGAAAAAAATTCTGAAAAAAAATAACACAGAAGGAAATATATATTTTGGCTCTGGGTTTCAGAGGATCCAGTCCATGGTCATATGGCTTCATTGGAATGATCCTTGAGCATCCCAGGAGACTGCTCATTAGAGGGAGGCAGAGGATGAGATGTACCACTCACAGGCACACCCTCTTCAGTGACACAGTTCCTCTAAGTAAGCCCGGCTCCCAATGGCACATTGAGCTGTGAACACTTCAACCAACCCACCCCCTGAAGCAGACTTAGTCCCTCATGTAGGCCCCATCTCTGAACACTGCTGCATTGGGAAATCAAGGGTCCAGTATGTGAATTTTGGCAGGACAGTTTATGTTGCAACTGTAACAATGAGCTGAATAAAAGAGAAAGTGAAAATTATTCTCAAGCAGAATGGAGATAAATTTCCTGTTCCTTATCTTGAGTAGGAATTTATAATATATAAATATGATCAGATTATTTTAACCTCTATAGGTATGAACTGGAGGAAACATACAAAAAAGCATAAAGCCTAGTAAATGATTAAATTTATTTATTGAATGTAGAACCCAATAACTCATTAAACTCAATTCTTATAAGTCATCCCTGAGAAATGGACCAGCGACTAGGAGCCCTGTTCACTCCTCCCTGCTCGCAGCTCTACCTTCTCACCTTCCTCACCAGTGCGGCTACATTCGCACTTCTCTGACGTGTGCTCCGTTCCTTTCTGCTTTATCTCAGTCTCCAAATATCACATTCAGCACTCTCTTTTATCATGTAAGAATGTACCTCTGAAAAGAGAGCTTTACTTGTGCAGTTTTGTTTTATAAACGGAATCATAAAGTACATATTTGTAATATGCTATTTCTTTTTGTACTCCATGTATGTTTATGTATGTATGTCTACCTCATTTTCATTTATTTTATTTATTTACTTCTTTCTTTAGTACTGGGAGTCAAATTCACAACCTCACCCTTGCCAGGTAGGTGCGGTGCTCCTGAGCTATAGCTCCAGCCCATTATTGAATTGCTTGTATCAATATATATTTAGTCAAGCATTTATTATTAAGATCTCAGAGGGTTTTCTCATTTGGATCTATTACAAGCACATTGTTACAATTTTTTATATGTTAATCCTGAGTAAGATTTCACGTGACCTATTGCTATCCATAGAATAACTATGTTATAAGATTATTTATAGACTTACAAAATAATATCAAGTGTTTCTAAATTCTTAGAAGGAACTCCTACCACCACTACCAGACATAAAAGTTCCATTTGCTCCACCTAATTGCCAACATATTTTATGTCATTTTTTTAAAAAAATTAAGCAACTAAGTGAATGTACATCATATCTCATAATCCTTTTAATTTTGCATTTCCTTCAGTATTTTCACATGATATTTGCTCACCTAAATTTCCTCTTACGTGAAATGTCCATCCTATCCATTTATCAATGTTCTCTTGAACTACTGATAATCTTACTGATTTGGAGGAGTTCTTTTTTTCTCATTTTATTTTTTTCCATAATTTTATTGAGAAACTAGAGGAGTTCTTTATGCTTTCTTGGTACTGTATTTTTGTTATTTTATATGCTGAATGCATGCTATGCAGCATGTAGTTCTTAATTTTACTGTATGCCAGTGTATAAAAATTTTATTTTATTATTGACTTTTATTTAAAAAAAACATTCTTTACACGAAGGCCATCAGTATATTGCTTTATATTGTCTTTTAACTAGTACTGAAATGAACCTGCAATCTCACTTTTGTGATATTGTAAACTTGGAAAGTCATTTACTTCTGGTTATTGCATACAAAATAAAGTCCACAGAGCATCCCAGAACATAGGTACTAAATAACATCCGCACACTACTCGGAAGTATTTAAATACTTCTAATAGGGTCTGGTGTGTTCAGGTAATGACAATTGACCAGAATAATATGTATGCATGTTTTATTTTTTAGGAACAATCTTTATTAGATTTTTAAAATTGTTCACACCAACATCTTTCCCCCCAAAGTTTTCATGTTGTTTTTTAATTAGCTTGCAATGATTTTTATTTAAAACAAATATATTGCATCTTAAAATTAATCTGCATTGATTAATAATGATGTATATCAGATTCCAATGGATTGCTGTTCACATTGTATTAAAACACTGTGAACTTTTAAAGTACTATTAAATATATTGTTCATATTTCACAATTTTAAAGAATTCCATTTTCTAAGAATTTAAATAACATCTTTGCTTAAATATGTACAGCAAAAATATATGTGTTAATATGCAAAAAATATAATGAAATCGAATTTTTAGGTCAGAATTCCATACAAGGAAAAAAATTTGATCACTGAACAAATTCGCATCTTCTTTTGACCATCAGTTCAACAGTACAGTCCAAGGACCAGGGGTATAGCTCAGTGGCATAAGTACTTGCCTGGCAATTGCAATCCCAGTATGAAAAAAAAAAGATACAATCCACATTTAATGTCAGAGAAATAATGGACCTAAATCCTATATGTACTTTGTAAGTCTCCTGTCTTTTCTTCTAAGCTATTTTTGGTAGCTTTCAATTTACTTTTAATTTAATTGAAATAGTATTCTTTAGAAGTCAGTTGAGCCAAGATTACACATTACACTTAATATAGTTAAGGAACTTTTCCACCGTACACTGTGATTTCCATGGAATTTCCAGGAAGCCATCAATTTATATTCTAACAACTTTCAGAAAAGAAAATTATTTGAGAAATTAGATTCATTTATTGGTATGAATGAAAGAGAATTAAATTTCTTTTGAGGAAAAAAAACATGGTTCTACCTTTTGCATCTCTTTCTGTGACAGATTTTTTAAATGACCAAATATACAGTAAAGCTATCAACATACCTAAGAAAACTTCATCTCTCAGAAACACACAAAAGAAAGGAGAAAAGTGCTAGAATGTCCCACAGACTGTTGTTTCTTTTTTATTTTCTATATTGAGGAAAACCTAAATTGGAGTCCTAAGATGTGTGGTGGCTTAGATCAGCCAAAGTCTACTACTTTTGGAGGACAACTCTGCTTTCTGTTCAGGGCACAAAACGGATTGACTTCCACGTGAGAATGTGTTTCTGAAGGGCTCCTTTCTTGTGCCTTTAACAAGTTTCTCTAGTTAATTCTTAAACATAGTGTGTTATGTTAAAATATAACTTTCCTTTTATGCTCTTCTGGGAGTGAACTACATCTTTTATTCTGACTTAGAATGCACTTTTGATCTGGTTGTATTTAGACAATAAATGCAGAAACTAAGGTCAAGTAACTCCTTGTTTGGTAAGCCCAACTCCATCCTATATCTATGTGTAGAAATCGATCCTATTATCTCATAGAGCCCTGAGATAAGTCATGTGTAGTACTTCAAGTAGAAGAATCATTAGAAAATTGCAAAAGTCATGAGGCTCAATAACCTCATAGGTGAGGTCTCTGTATGTATTTCTGTAATATTTTGAGTAAGTGGGTATTTGATGCAATGAAATTACAACTGACAACTCACCAGAGAAAAGCAAGCCAAGTGGGAGCCCACACTGCATTGCTCAACAACTGTATGAGATGAATGAACTGTAAAGCATCAGGATGGGTGGACACTGTGGTCTCAGGAGCAGATGAGAGTGTGAATGGGGACAAGACAGTACGAGAGGAAAGGAGTTGCATGGTGGGAATTTGGAGAGTTCCACTCAAGAGAGATTGTCAGAAAGGCTTGTTGCCTGATGCCCTCTGTACATACAAAGTGTTACTTGTTTAACAGAAATTGTACTGTAAGATTCCATTCAGATCCCACCTAAGAAACAGAAAGGATGGAAAATACCAGAGAGAAAGTCAGAATAACAAAAGAAGACAGAGATGGGGAGAGGGAAGAGAGGAAAGGGAAGGGAAGGAGGAAGAAGGAGAAATGGTGAGATAGATGAATGCATCTTAGCCCCCTGTAGAAGAGTTAGCGAAGTCATACAGAAATCCGAGAGCCACAGTCTTCCAATAAAGAGCAGAGGCTGCCTGTTACCCCCACCGCCTTACTTGCTGGAGTAAAGCAGCTCTTGGGAGGTGTGGCCTCAGTGCAAATGCATCCTGGGTTTCAAAGATATCTGAGGTGGCCTATAGTCAATTACACTTCCTTTTGAAAAGTGTCCTCGTGACAGTCACAATCTCTTCATCTATATCAAAAATCCCAATGTTCACAAATACCAATGTAATATATCACTGCTTTATTGCAAACACAGGCTCAAAATAAAGCTATCAATGTATCATTAAAAATACTTTTACTGAAAACAGCTTAAGACTTCTGCAGATCTGGATGTGCATTGAAGAAATTGTGCTTAGAGTATATCCCCTAGGGATATTTATTTACATATACATTACTGTGCTTTAAAGTTTTCTCAATAGAATATTTTTCTTCACAACCATTGTAGTAGTCATCTTTCAATTACTATAGTAAAATACCTAGATAGTCAATTTTTAAAAAAGAAAGCATGATTTGGGCTCATGGTTTCAGAACATTCAGTCCATGGCTGGTCAGCCCCACAGGATTTGGCCTGTGGTGTCACAATGCATCGTGAATAGAATAACATAGCAAAGAAGCCAGCTTATCTGCTGACTCATAAGCCAAGAGAGGGATGGAGGTCTGGGTCCCTTAAGTTCTCACCTCCTAGAGGTTCCTGTATTTCCCATTAGTGCCACAGTCTGTGGGCCAAGCATTCAATCGATAGGCCTTGGAACATTTAAAATTCAAAATCTAGCAATTGTAATAGTTCCTATACACAGACAAGATCCTTCTTGTATTGTATTTCAATTTTTAAGATACTTTAAATTTCACTTTGTAGTTACAGAAAACATTTATTAAATTGTAAAGTCCAACCTTCAGTTGAGAGACAATTCAGAGAAATTGGTTGTTACTGCTTAGAACTTGCTCCTCCACAAAGACACACATGTGTATTGCCAGCATGTGGCACTGCTGGAGGTGGACAGACCTTTGTCACCTGAGCCCTCCAGGAAGGAGGTGAACTCACTGATCCCAGTCCTTCCAGGTGCTATTGGGAACCCAGCCGGCTCTTGCCCTGCACTTCCTGGCTGCCACAAGGGAAACAGCTTTGTGCTCACATACGCTCCCCACTCTAACACTCTTCTTCACCATCAGCCTGAAAGCAGGGAAGACAAAGAATACCTGGGGAAAGCATGAGCCAACAAGGACATTCCCCCATGACTTGTTAATCTCACATACATGTCAAGTGACTGGTTAACCTCACTTGTCAACTGACAAAATTGATGTGCACTGTTTTATTCTACTGTATCCCATTTTCTCCTTAGTATATGGACTAGCTTCAGAAAAAGATTATCTCTATGCTGCTTTTTAGATTTTCTTGTTTTAGTATCCATTCTATCACTAAAACTTGTGTATTTCCTTATGTAAATAGTACTATCCTATATACATTTTTAAAGCTTGTTTCCTCACAATTTATGAAGAAAATCTGGCCTTGTAGTAAGAGCCATGTTACTCTTTTTTTTTTCAGTTGCTTAGAATTGCCTTGTAGGAATGTGCCAGTGTTTAGTCACTTAGCTAATGATGGTCAATTGCCTTTGTCTCATGGTTCTTGCTGTGAGAACTACTGCTTCAGAATATAGCTTTGTGATTATATGCCTTGTATTTACGCCATCCTTCCAGCCAATAGGGTTATTTTCCTTTCCATCTCCTTGAATCTGATTACTTTTAACAGCAGAACATGGGGGGAGGCATTTTTTCAGTTTCTTTATAGAATGCATCTCTGATAAGCCAACTGTCCTGTGAGAAAGGCAACTATAATGAGACCTGCCAGATAGCCTGCCAGATAGCTCAGCAGACTAAGAGCCTGCTTAGCTAACAGCAGTGACTGGCGTTCAATCCCCAGCACCACATGCTGCACTGCCCCTGCCCCTGGGCACACTGAGCTAGCCATTGAGACTGTGTGTGTTGACATGTACCTGTAATCCCAGTGCTGAGGAGGCTGAAAACAGGAGGATCACTATGAGTTTGAGCAAAATACATAAAACTAACTAACTGAATAAATTGATTGATTGATTGAGGCCTTCATTATGCAAACCCCAAGCCATGTAGGAAAGCCATGAGGCTGAAAGGAGAGAGAGGGGGGCAGAGGAAAACAGGGAATGAGGGAAGAAATGAAAGCAACTGTTAGTGGGGGTCATGAGGCCTTCAACCTATGAGTGAACAAACTGACTTGGAAGTGTACATACAGCCCAGCCCTCCCAAGTGACAACACTGTGAGCAGCAAATGCCCACTCAGGCATTTCCTTCACCCCTGAAACTTAGGTCAATGAGCAAAATAAAATATGTATTTAACACTGGGTGTGTATTGCAGGAAAGTACATAACTAGAGCTACTTTCTATTTGGAAACTAAATAATAAATTTTCTTTTCTGCAAAAAACATTTTAAGTGGTTTTATGGATAAATTCCTTTCACATTAATTAATAAAAATGGAAATTGCATTCATTAAAATATTATTTCATTTCATAAACATATCCATCAGTCATTCCTAGTTATTCATTCACATATCCTTTAAGAATAAACTGTGGGGTATAGGAGTTGAAAATATATGTAAGTCTTTTTAAAGCCAGCTTTCACATTAGCAAAATTTTCCCCCTCTTTCATAATCCTTCTCTCTCCAGTTTCCTTTGTAATATTCTGAATCAGACAAATGCTTAGGGGATGTTTTAGAAGACTTCAAAAGTTTAGATAGTAGAATAAACCACTCATTTCAACTAAAGAGCATTGTGGCCAATGGTATTCCAGTTGAGAAGGTTACCTGGCTGGCTCAGGATGAGCCAATTACATCTGGGCTATGAAAACACGTATCAGGTCAGGACTACGGAGAGGATATTTTTGTTTTCCATTTCCATTTGAGGGCACTCTTTACTTCAGTGAAAGTATAATTTATTGACATTTTCCAATTGTAGGAGCAATTATGTATGGGAGCCTGACTTAAATACCCCCATCATACCATCCATTCAAAGCAGTGATGTTTAATACTCCATATTGACTGGTGTTACAGGCAATATACATTTGTTATGTTGTTTCCAATGAATTTTGAAACAAAGTAGAGGCTGTCTTTCCATTATGTGTATCTAAATACTTTTCTTGAAAAACACAACATTTTTTATCATAAATTAATTATTTGACTCCTTTAACAAACACCAGTAGGTATATTACTTATATCCAAAACTTCAACTGCTATTCATGTGAAGAAATTTTAGGTTTAATATTGGAGAAGTTATACACATAAATTTCCATGTATAAAACTAAATTCCAGTCCAAGAAAAAAAGAAGCTAGTTATTTTTACAGTACCATAGTGCTATTACAGAAGATATTATTTATATTAGAATTAATTGATATCTGGAGTTGGAATGTATAAGAAGTAGGGATAGCAATGTATATGTTATTAGAATATATTTTATTTATGTATGCACTATCTTTCTATATGTATTTTACTCCTCAATTAAGGAAACTTGTGAAATGTGCTATCCTTTACAAGAAATAATTGGATTAGGAAGTCATTTTTTAAAGCTTGGGCTGTTACTCATTTCGACATTGTTGGCATGTTGTCAGCTAAAAAATCTACTATAAAATTTTGATTGCAACTTACATAATCTACTACACTGGAAATGCCTTTATAAGGACCTTAATACTGCATATTTTATTGCTTAATAAAAAGAACGACTAATTTTAAAAACTATACTTACTATATGATATTTAAAACTCTGCAGAGTAAATGGTATTTTAAAAATATTATTGTTGCTCATATACTTCAGTTGAACAGTTTCCATGGTTACACAGGTCTTGGCTCACTGTGAAAGTCCACACCTGACCAAATATTGGCACGAGTGTTCCAAACAGTGAGCAGAGCTCCCAGAAGCATATTCTATGTCACTTATCCAGCATTAACAATATAGTGTTTAAAGTTTCTTTATCAGGTTTCTGTAAGTTTATAAAATGTACCACTTCCAGAAAAGGGAGAAAATGTAACTCAGTGGCTCGCCTTGTGTGGTGACAACACAGTTCAGAATATAAAAGCTGGTAATTTTTGTCCCTTTTATCATTTTTTAAGAAAAGATTAAGAAATAGTAAAAAAAATGGAAAAGATA
>NDGN011458613.1:0-10195 GCA_002564285.1 Tympanoctomys barrerae | reverse complement strand
ACTCAGTTGTGTCCCAAATTTTCTGATCAAGGAGATTATGGGGCCACAGAGGAATGTGATTGACGATGTAGAGTGTGCCTAAAGAGGGTCACGTGGGGAGAAAGCATTCTCTCAGGCTTTCACGGTCAAGCAATGGCCATGACTCATCCACATGGCTGACACTGACGAAAGATCTACAAACTGTGGCACAGGGTTTCAGGATAAATCCTGAGGGCACTTGACTGACCTTATAAGATACAAAAGTTGCATTTCTTCTTATATAGGTTTTGCTTTATCTTGGTCTTAACACCCAACAGAAAGGTATAAAAATGAGATATAAGGGGTAAAGCCATGTTGGTATGCTGGGCTGTAAAGGAATGTCAACAACTTCTGACATCGCCAGTCCTGTGGATGACCCACTACTATTATGGACTACTGGACCATATTGGAATATTTTGTTGAATTCATGCACCTACAATATTTAAATGACAATGGAATACCCTTCTCTGACAAAACTAAACAAAAAAGGGGACACAAATGAATGACCATTTTGTATCTGTATATTCAACATAGTTAGAATAGATATACAGCTACATTCTCTTAATTCAATGATTAAGATTTGTTCTAATAGTGTTTGTGGATAGGATGTCATATCTGCATGTTGTATAATGAATAACCGTAAAGACAACAATGTGCAATATATTTACTATTGAAACTGTCCTACTGAGGCTGGTGAGATGGTTCAGTGGTCTAAAGCACCTACTTCGAACAAGCTTACCAAAGCACAGGGACCGCGGTTCAATCCCCAATCACCACATGCCAGCCAGCCCGCCCCCTTGTGGGCTGGGCTGGCCACACACACACACACACACACACAACACACATAAATAAATTAAAAAAAAAAAAAAACTGTCCTACTGATTGGTTTTGAAACTGTCTCGTTGCTATTTATTTCTAAATAAAATTATTAAAAAAGAGTGATTGGCTAATTAATTTGGCAAAAGAAATTTCAAGGCAGCCTAATGTTGAGGTGGTGGCATGGCTACTGTTGAGGGTTTTTTTTGCCCAATTTATGATAACAATCAAGAGCAAAAAACCCAATAGAATGATTTTAAATGTTTTATGTTTGGCAAAAATTACTCCAATAACCTGTACACTGCAAAGATAGAGCAAAAGAGATCTTGATTGCTCAGAAAAACAAAAACAAAAACAAAAAAAAACAGCAAAACAGGAAAGACATCTGAAGGGGAATCACAAAAAGCAGCAACACTACCTTTTGCAGCCTAAAAGTTGGGAATATAGAAGACTTTGCTTTGAAAAGACAGCACCTGAGAAACATGTTCCAAAAGGGTGGCAGCCTAAAAAAATTGTTCCTCAAGATTTGCTTCATAGGCACTGGACCCCTGCAGCCAGGAGGGAAGGAAGACTGGCTACTGCCCCAGCTGGCAGCAGACTTAGCATCATCCATGTGCTGCTGGGTCTAGGCACATGCAGCATATAAGTGTTGTGGGATAAAAAAGGTTTCTACCCAGACTTCAGAAGAAGGCCTGGGAGGCCAGGCAGCATGTGCCTGAGATGAGAGTCTGTGAAGCTATGAGGGTGGAACCAAAGGTGCAGTAGAGACCCCAACAGGTTAGAAAAGCCAAAAATGTAGATTGTCCAAAAAAGCTGCAAGAATGAGCAAAGCTAGCCAAAGAAAAAGTCTTCAGAGCTGGAGCCCACACTGTGAAGGGAAATACATCAGACGCTCAAGATTAAATATCACATGGCTACATGCAAAATATGTGAGATGCTTTTGCAAATCCATACTAAAACTCACCCATCACAGATGACCCAATTAGACACAGGCAAAGACAAAGCTGGAGCAGATATTTCTCTAAAGAATATCTCTAAAATTTCTCCACATAAGAGGCAGAGACAGACAACAGGTACATGAGGCAATGCTTGACACCAGTAACATCATATGTACGCAGATAGAAACTGCTGTGAACTATTATTGCCTCATAGCCATTAGAGTGACTAAGATGGGAGAGGGCATAGGAGAATAAAGGAAAAAGAAAGAAAGGAGAAAGGAAGGGAAGAAGGAAGGGGAAGGAAGGGAGAAAGAGCGGGAGGGAAGAAAGGAGGTAAAGAGACAAGAGCCAGGTAGCTCAGCAGACTTAAGTGCCTGCTTAGGCAGACATAGCAGCCAGTTTTTGATCCCCTGCATGCCATACTGGTGCCAGTCCTGCCTCCGGGGCACACTGAGATGGCATTTGAGACTGGGTGTGGTGGTGTGCACCTGTAATCCCAGTGCTTAGGAGGCTGAAAATAGGAGGATCACTATGATTCCAATCTACTTAGCGAAACCCTGTAGACCCTGTACTAAATATATAAAGAAAAAGAGAGAGAGACAAGAGAGGGTATAGATTAGAGGTTGAGCATTTGCTTAATGTATTTGAGGCCCTTGATTCAGTTCCACAAAACAAAGGAAATAATGAACAGAAGAAGCAATGAAGGAAAGAGAAGAGGAGAGGAGAAGGGAGGAGAAGAGAAGAGGGGAGGGGAGGGGAGAGGAGAGAGAAGAGCAGAAGAGAAGAGAAGAGGGAAGAGGAGAAGGGAGGAGAGGGCAAAAGGGAGGGGAGGGAAGGGGAGAAAAGTATTGGCTAAGAAGTAGACACTGGGACTTTTGTGTAACCTTGGTAGAGATTTAAAAATGGTGCATCTACTGGTGCACCTATGGAAAATAGTATGGAAGATCCTCAAAAAATTGAAAGTAAAATTATCATAAGGTCCAATGTTCTCACTTCCAGATGTTTATCCCAAAGAATTGAAAACAGAGTTGTGAAGAAAAATTCACACTCTGGTGTTCAAAGCAGCACAGTTCTTAATAGGCAAAGATGGCTCCCCAGGGAACTGAGCAACTTTGTGACCAAAGGTTCCAAAATCTAGCAGCCATGCCAAAAATATTTATTGGGTAGAAATATAGAAAAAAAGTGTAACCAGACAAATGATTTGTTGCAAACTAGGAAAGAATTAATGTCAGATTTGTTGTGAAGAACTGTCCACAAGAGGGCAAGAGTGCTTAATTATGACAAATGAGGACATTCTGATGGCATTAACCACACAGGTGAGTCTAACCTTGGGGCTAGGACCCAGGAGCAGCTCAGTGAGGATTTGTTGCCCTGGCTCAGAGCACTCCAGAAAACCCTAAACCAGTAGTCCTTAAGGTGCACTGTCTTCTCGTTTAAGTGGAACCTATTTCTTGTATTGGACGCTCGGTGCCCACATTTCCACTGCCTGCCATCATCAATATGGCCCTGACTTAGATCATTCTCTTTCTCTCTTCTATCAGGACTTACTGGTTCAGGAGTCATCTCCCTAGAGCCTTCGAAAGATCCATACTCAGAAGAGTTGGAAGTGGGTGTTGGGCAGGTATACGGGTCATGTTTGGCTATGGGGCAAGGAAGGCACTCTGCCACTCAGCTCTGGAGGTAGCCTATCTGACAGGAAATCTTGCATAGAAGAGTTTACAACAAGCACTGGGAAGGTGGCTTCCCCATATCCCTCCTTCTAAGCTGTGGCCCTTAGTGGCCCTTAGTGGACTTGGTCAGAATTTGACCACCAGTTGTGGTCAGAAATGTCTTTCTTACTTGTCCTTGGATGCAATTTCAAAACAATTCTGGATTCTAGAGTGGTACATCAGTGGTTACAGACTTAATCACTTCCTTGAGGAACTCTAAATTTTCTCCATGGTGAATAAAGTAACTATGACATCTTGCATTGTAAATTCCATATATTGCTCACTTAAGCCTTTCAAGAACTTTTCCTCAGATGTCCCATGGGCCACTATTCCTGCAGGTAATTCTGACCCTTCCCTTGTCTGACAGTAGAGTAAGACTCCTCTGTGAGTTTTCCCCCTTGCTCTCACCCCTCCCCCCAGCTACTAGACAGTAACCTGTTGAAACCCTCAATAGAACTGAGATGTCCTCCCTAGGGCTCTGTGTCCTTTGACCCTCATAGCCCTGGTCAACTTTTCTATCTCAGATGATACAACTCCTGCTTCTCTCTCTTTCCTCCATCAGCCAGTGGGAGACCAGTGAGGAGTGTTTCTTCTCTGGCTCAGCACAGAATGTGCGCACATGGATAACCAGCATCGCATGCTCAACACTCAGATAATCACAGTGACCGCACCACCACCACCCAACCATGCTGCCTGCACCGATTCTTTCATGACAAAGGAATAATATTTTTAAAAAGTTAAAATAGGTGAACAGTTAATGTCACAGTCTTTTAGAGGAGAGAGAAGATTTTGATGTAGATGTCAGCTGAGTTCTAATTTCATAGTCGACTTGCTCCAAATATAAGATTATTCTGTGCCTATAAAGCCTGGGAGAGGGGTTGATGGCAAACCTAGGTGACCAAGTAGACAAAGCTGCTGCAGTCTTTCTGGAGGCAGAAGCTGATGGAGGCTGACCCTGTAGGCTAGGCAGCAGGGAGAGATGGTGCACAGGAAATGGCCCTTTCTTAATGAGGTGGTAGTTGTTGCAGGGGGGTGGGGGGGTACTGTGACTGCTGATTTCCTCTGGGGCCCTGCAGAAGGAAGGTCTCAGCTGTGAACACTGTGTGGAGGCGTTGTGGTAAGTGTGGGGGTGTGAGAAGAGTGCCAGGCAGAGCATGGAGGGTGGGGAAGGGAGTGGACCCAAAGCTCAGGTCAAGCATTCAAGCACCACATGGCTGATCGGGGTGGGAGCAAAAGTTCTGTGCCCTAAGATATCTTTTTCTCACCAAGAGAATGCCTGGAATGCCCTGTCACTCTTCTTCTTCTTCTTGCATACACTAAGAGGCCCGATAAACACAAAGATCAAATCCAAAGCAGTGTCACTTTGTACTTGACTTAAATATGGAGGTCTAAGCTATGTGTTAGCAAACAGTCCCCAGGCAAGTGAGTTTGATGTGGGGGTGGTTTCTCCCAGGAGAAGCTGCCCAAGTAAGGAGGGCACTGTGAGAAGAAGGTTTGCCCTCAGGGTGAGAAGGCTCTGAGGGCTGAGCCGCTTCCCCTCTGCACTATGGCCAGTCCTAGGCAATCAGGAGTCTCAGGTCAGGGAATGTCAGGGGTGAGCACATCAGATCTCATGTTGCCTGTTTCTCTGGGTGTTCATCCCAGTCTCTAGTTGCATGTTGAGTATATATTATCCCTTAATTATTATGGACTGGTCAGTCCTGCAACATCCCAAACAAGTAGAAAGTGAAGGCTAAATAAAAGAGAAAAATGATATGAATTCAGGAATCTAGGAGGATCAAAACCCTGTAAAAGAATTCAAGGTTCTCTGGGAGCTAAGACAAAGATCTTCTTAGAGTGATCCATACTCAGTTATCAAAACAAGGGAGGGTAACAGTGAAGAAAGACAAGAATCTCTCAAGGACTTCTCTGAGGGAGACAGTATGTTAATTTAGGAGAACTATGTTATCTCCAGGAAGGCCTCCACCCAGGAGTGAGATGCCTGCAGCTACAGCCTTTGCCTAGCGAACTGAGGTTGGAGTCAGTTGTCCTTTGCTGTGGCCTTCTCTTGTCCTTTGAGGAACCAAGGCTTCACCCACCGTGACAGACTTCAGTGGGACCAGTGACCCACAGAGTTTCATTTACACATCTCCAGGCAAGGGGCCTAGGCCTTGGACAGACTCATAAGTGAACATGAAAAGCCAGTTGGTAAATATTAAATCCTGCTCAGGACCACATTGACGGCGGCCTCCAGCAGTCACAGCTGCAGGAATGAGGCTCACTGCTAATGCCTCTGTCCTTCTGAGGCTCGGCTGTGGAAGCGGGAGGAGAGGCCTTTTGGGTGCTGCTTCTTAATTCAACATCCACATCTGATGCCACCTTCTGTGCTGAGGCTGCACGAACAACCAAGTGGGCAGAAAGCACAGCTTGTAGTCACTGCCAGGGCGGAAGCAAACATCAGGCGGGAAGAAGCGCGGAGGCAACGGTCCGGGTGGTGAGCCTGGTGTGAGACCCACGTTTCTCTGGTGAGCAAATGTATATGCTGCTCTAGTTGCCATATCCTTCCACGGCCAGACACTTTAGTTTTGTGAAATATCCTCCTCATATAAGCCAAAGTTTTCCTATAGTAATTAGATCTGCTAGTGTTAGTTCTGATTTCAACGAATTGTTACTGTGTTTTTAAATTTTTTTAATTTTTATTACTGAATATTATACAGACTAGTGGGTTTCCTTTTGGCAAATTCATACAGACATACACTGTACTCCTCCATAACTCCATTCCCCCCTTTTTCCTCCTCCTTCCATCCTCTTCCTCTTCTCTCATACTCTCCCTTCTACTTGCATATCATCTCTCTCTCTAAATTCCTCACATGAAAGTTTATATGAGGAAGTAATTCCTATAATTTGGGATAAGTACTCTGTTAAGAACTTAGTGTATCTTATATACGTAGAACCTAAAGTGATCCTTGTTGTCTACACTTTGCAGATAGAAAACTGAGGTTATGAGATGTTAAATGCTAAACAATCCGTAGGCCGGGCTCCAGATCCAAGTCTGTTTAATTGCATATTCCAATTATTTTACACTAAACTATCAGAATCACAGCTTTGCATGAAAGCATTTCACATATCTGTCAGCAGCTATGAAATATGCTTCATAAAAATTCTATTAATCAGTTTTGCATCACCGTACCACACTACCTGCAATAATAAACTTACAAAGAGCAAAGGTTGATTTTGGCTCATAGCTTTGGAGGTTTTAGGGCTTGACTGATTGGCCCTATTGCTCTGGGTCTGTGATGAGATAGTACAATTGGTGGGGAGGAAGTGGCAAGACTCTTATCCTGGGACTAAGAATCAGTGAGGAGCAGTAAAGGAAGAGACCAGGCCCCCACAACACCCTTGCAGAGCCCACCCTCAATGCTCTAAACCTTACATGAGGCCCCATGTCTTAAGGTTCTGCCACCTCCCAGGAGCTCTGCAGGCTTCAGGCCAAGTCCTCAACATGTGAACCTCTGGGGTAGATGCATCCAAACCAGCACAAACTCCCTGTCATTGTTCAGCTGTTCCCATGTCAAAGCAATAACTCCTAGTTGTCATGTTTGGAACCACCTACTGGGCCCTCACTCAGTTCTTTAATACATTAGCACAGAACAACTTGTGAACAGATATTACTATTATCCTTTTACAGATGATTCTCAGAGACATGTAGCAGGATGTCAACACATGAAGGAAATGGGGGGAGGGTAAAAAACAACTCTTTCTTCCACCAAAAAGGAGTACTTAAACACTATTTTGTTGTCCCTGGAGTTATTATTTGACTTGGCCAAAAACTGAGATTTAGAAAAAAATTGAAACAATAAGCTCATTCAATGCAACAAGAAAGTGAACTATTGAAAATAACACTGAAATAAACACATTGGTAAGCTCAGATAAAGAAAAAGTAAAATGAGAAAGGAAATACTATTTTTCAATTATGATAGAATATATATACATATATATAATTTTATAGCAATGAATTTTATCCATGAGGGAAATTAATTATGTTGTAAAAGACTAACTTAAAATGTGTAGAAGATCCAAATAGATCAGCAATCACAGCAAGACTTGATGATAGCGGAAGACATAACCCTTAAAATGGCATCTGTGCCTTTTCTATTTCCAGCAATGGAAGCTTGCTTGTGCCGGTTTGTTTTAGACCAAACTATAGTTGAAAATAAGTGGAAGAACTCAAATAAATGATAAGAAAACTGTTCAAAGACATTGCAGAAATAGAAGGGCATCAAATTTTTTGCAGGACCAAGATCCAAGAAGGGAAGGAAGTCTATTGTGGTTATTCCAACATTTGATGTGGTTCTTCCCATTGGAATACTTGATTAAAAAATACATATAGCTACAAAATTTGACTTTTTAGTGTTTGGTGAACAAATGTTGAGGATCAGAACCCACAAGTGGGAAAGTTTTGGTTGGCTTTCTGGATTTTCAATCTTCAAAACTTACAGATGAGGGATAGAGGTGCCTTCATGAACACCAGCGCCTTACTTAAATCTTGGATTGGTTAAGCAGTTGGGCTCAATCTAGAAGCAAAGAAAACATAAGGCTGAGTATCTAGCTCAGTAGCACTAACACCTACTTTTCAAGCACAGGTCCTGAGTTTGATTCCTGATGCCAGAAAAAGGGAAAATATAAACAAGAAATTATGAAAAATCTAATTACCTCTAATTTTCTATACATAAAGCCTAATGTTTTCCTTTCCTCCTGCCAAATAAGCAAGTATTCAAAAAGGTGAAAATGACTTAAATACAAGAGAAATAATAGGCAGTAGAAGTGGATCCACAAATGTTCAGATAGTCAAATTATCAAATACAAACTTTAAAAACAGTTGTAAATATATAAAACAATTAAATGAATAGATTGCAATTTTGGTAGAGAACTGAAAACTATTTTTAAAAAAAGATTCAGGGATGGAAGTATAGCCCAGTGGTAGAACACTTTCCCACTTGCCTAGTGCAAGGCCCTGGGTTGTAACCCTAGCACTGAAAAACATCATAAATTTTCAGAAAGATTCAAATAGAAATTTAATGTTTAATAAATATAATGGAAAATGCAAAAATGAATCAAGAATTTGAAAAGCATTTTTAACAGCATATTAGTCTAGCAAAAGCCAGACTGAAGCAGACTAATAAAAGAATAGACAATAGATAAAATCATACCTGAGATTAATAAGTGGACTAAAAGAATTATACATTTAATTGGAATCACAGGAGAGAAAAATGAGGCAAAACAATATACTGATACAAGATGATTGAAACTTCACAGTGAAATAAAATGTTAAGCCAGAGATTTAAGAATTCATGAGCTTTAAAGAATGAAGCAAAAATGTTATACCTATGTCCATTATAGGAAATCTTATGGACAAATGATAAAACAAATCTAAGAACAGCAGAGGAAAAGCAGACATATCTTCAAAAGAGCAAAAACAACATCTATAGCTTACTTCTAACAAAATTAATAAAAGAAGAAAGAAGAAAGCAACACAATTCCAGGCTTGGAGTTATATTACAAAGCTCCAGTAATAAAAACAGTATGGTTTGGCAAAAAAAGATATGAGGATCAATGGAACAGAAAAGAGGAAGTAGAAACAACCCCAGGCACATTGAACTACTTGATCTTTCACAAATAGGACAGAAATATACACTGGAGGAATGACTGCCTCTCTAACTGTCTATTCACATGCAGAAGCCCTTATCTCTCACCATCTACTGAACTAAATTCAAAATTAATTTAAGATCTAAATGTTGGGAAACACTCAATTTTTTGGAAGATAAAATAGGTAGAATTCTTGAATACATAGTTGTACGCATGGACTTTCTGGACAGAATTCCAGTGGCAGAAGAGATAGAACCAAAAACCAATAAATTAAAGTGTATCAAAGTAAAAAGCTCTGCATAGTGAAGATGAGAACCAAGAAAGTGGAAAATTTTTCCAGCTATTCCTTGGACAGAGGACTAACATCTAGAATATATAAATAAATCAAAATTGCTTGCTTTGCCACACATACACTAAAATTGGAACAATGCAGAGATTAGCATGGGCCCTGCACAAGTGTGACACACAAATTCTTGAAGAATTCCATATCTTTCTCAAAAAAAGCTCTAAAAAATTAGACCCTTGCCCCAAGGTAAAAATAATCAATAAATACAGAAGAAAATTTCAACATCACTAGCTAGTAGACAAATGCAAATTAAGACAATACTGAGATTCCATTTTACCCCCAAAACAATGGAGATTATCAAGAAATCAATGACAAGTAGGCTAAATCAATAAAAATATAAAGGATTTCGACAACATAATTAACTAACTTAATTTATATGTGTAGAATACCATACTTACTAACTGAAGAACTCATTTCAACTTGCACAAGAAATTGACAAAATACATATGCCAAAATTGACCAAATGCTGAATCATAAACAAGTTTCAAAATACTTTCAAAGTATGAAGAACATGGTCTCTGACTACAGCAGATTAAACTAAAAATCAATAGCACAAAGATAACCATAAACTTGCTATGTGATTGGAAATGAAACAGTGTGTTTCCAAATATTTATAAGAAAAAGAACAAATTAGAATTTTACAAATTAAATTGAAGTGAAAAAATATCAAAACATGTGACATAAGGGCAGATCACTATGAGTCAGATTTAGTAGTGAGACCCTACCCCAACATACACCAAAAA
>NDGN011458602.1:0-15153 GCA_002564285.1 Tympanoctomys barrerae | reverse complement strand
CTCCACTAACTGTGAGCTAAATAAACCTTTCCTTCCTTCATTTTGGGTGCTGGGTATTTTGTCTACAATGAGTAAAAAATAACTGAGATGAAAGTCATAGATAGAAAGGTAAATACCGGGTATCTCTCATCCCGCACTGTGCTTTCTTGTCCTCTCTAGGAATAGGGAGAATTTCTGCTCTTCTAAGTGTGACTCCCTGGTATGACCTAAAGCAAGGAAACGTACTGGGACCAAGTTTTGGCAGTTGCTCCCTTTTAGAGTCCATGCTCAAGTCCCTTGCATGGAGTTTTGGCTCTCTGCTCTTGGTGAGGTCTGAGGATGAATCTGAGGATGGTGGGTGATAAACTGCAGGAGCCCCACAAGTTCGAGTCAGAGTCTAGGCTCTGTGCTTGGCGTCACTGGTTTCTGGTGGCACCTTTCACAGGTAACTGAAGTACTGGACAGGGTCAGAACAAGTTGATAGACATGAACAAACACATAGATACCATTTTTAAATCAATCACCACAAGCCAGAATCATTCCCAAGACGTTTCTTTCAGGTATATTTTTATTTTAACGTTTTTTTACACCAGATTTTACTTACGGTCTTAGTTATTAGAAATGATGGCTGCCAAGGATAAATTCTCAGATAAGCCCAGAGACAGGGTGTCATTTTTTTCTTTTTAAAGACCATGTCTTGTTATGCTGCTCATGGTACCTCCAACTTCTGCCCTTAAATGATCCTTACTTATTGGCAGTGTGAGACACAGAGATTGTCTTCCCCACCCCGGCAAGGACTCAGAGCACCTGCTGTCCTTGCCGCTTCCAATTCAGTCTTGGTTATTTTTACTTGTTGCTAGAACAAATAACCAACAGCCAAAATGAAGGAAGGAAAGATTTATTTAGTTTAGCTCACAGTTAGTGGAGGTTTCAGTTCATAACTCAACTGGCTTCAAGGCAGAGTGGCACATGGCAGAGAGCAACTGTTCATGGTGGTGGCAAAAAGCAAAAGAGCAAGGGAGGGGTAGCAGCAACAGTGGCTACAGAAAGCACATCCATCTTTAATTTCAGCAGCATTTACACCCATAAGCACAGCATCACTCACACCTGTAATCCTGGCACTGGACCATGAATTAATCACAAAGTCTAGAAGTCACCCCATGACTGCATGAGTATTTGGGGGGACGATAGACACAAACCCTAACATCACCAATGGCTCCAGCCTGCTTCCTCTGGGAATCCATGGCTCAGAAAGGTCAGTGCCCCAGCTGGACTTCCGCTTCCCTGAAGACCACAGGCCTTGACCTTGATTACTGAGGGGACCAGCACTTATTGAGCCTTCCTGGGTGGCAAGGAGGAGACGGACACTGCACCCCCTGGAGCTTTGTTCAGGTAGGATTTTTGTTTTTTTGTTTTCAGTTCTTGTGGTTTTACTGAAGCACAACTAAACACGCACACTAGCTGTCTACTCATTTTCTTCGCTGCATAGCCTGGCATGGGATTTATGACCTGGATGTCTAGCTGGGCTGCGCTTTCCACAATGACCTTGCAGTTCTTAGAGGAGATGTTGTGAACATGACTCTGTACAGTAAGACATGCTGCACATCAGCAGCACCTCCATCTGCTTAACATTGTGTACCAGGAGCCTCTGAAAGCCACTGGGCAGCATGTGCTTTGCCTTTTTGTTACTTCCATAACCTATGTTGGGCATCAAGGTCTGGCCCTTCAACCTTCTTCCCACCCTATTGTCAATGCCTTCGGGTTTCTACCCGTTGCGCTTGATTTTGATATATCAGTGTGAGTGTGCTGGATAAACTTCTTGGTCCTCTTTTTGATGATCTTGGGCTTCACAAGGGGTCTGAGGGCTGCCATGGTGCCAAGTGGGAGACGGCTGCCACCTCTGTTCAGTTGGGTTTTTCTTATCCATGTTTGTTCTGGCTCTGGGTAGAATTCATCACTCCTGGTCACTAATCTTAGATGTTAGGTATTAGTCTCATGAGGGGTGAAAGTGCCTGCAACACTGACGGTAGGCATTGAGACCAGGCATTGAGAAAGTTGGGGTCTAGAAAGAAATGGGGTAGAGAGAAGGTGAGTCAAGATAAGAGGAATTTATGGTTTCTGGTCTAGTTGAGTTCCACCTGGGTGAAGTTCAGATTCAGCCAGCTTGAACCTACCGTAAGGGAGCAGCAGGAATGAGCCCTGGGCTTCTGTGTCCAAGCTGGACCACAGCTGGACGCGCCGGCCAAATCCATCTGTGCAGGTTGGCCCTGCCGTGACCTTGGCCTCTTCTAAAACCTGTTTAGCCAAGCTGGGCTGAAGAATGGGGGGCCAGCAGGAGGACAGATGGTAGGGCTCAAGCCCGGTGGGTATTGTGCTGATGGCTTCAGGGTTCCTGGCTGGACGTCTGTCCTTGGCTGCACCAAATCGCCTACTTATGATAGGAATAAGTGGGTGGCTGTGGAGAATTAGTAATAAGATATGGAGTCATTCACCTCCAGGTCATTAGTTCAAAACCAGGTCACCAGCAAGTCAAAGTTCTGAACCAAGGGGGCATGCTGGGGTTTCATTTGAGTGGCTGGAAGGCAGACATTTGGCCTTGCATAGGCCAGCTCAGGCAGGTCAGCCTGGCCACAGGGCAAAAGAGCTCTGTCCTGCTGACATGCTCTTTGGGCCCGAGCACCCTCCCATGGGGCACCCCTATTCTGTCCCCAGGCCAGGTCACACCTTCTTGTCAAAAGACCCCAAGTAAGCAGCAATCACTCAGATCATCTGAGAAGAGCCCTGTTTTCTTGGAAATGCCTGGCTTCCTGGACGTAAAGATTCTATCTGTCTGTCTATCTACCTACCTACCTACCTACCTACCTACCTACCTACCTACCTATCTATCTCTATCTCTATATCTCCCATCCTCTAGAACATTCTATTTTGTGATGTTTTTTAGTTTATCATTATCTAAATTTTTTTATAAACATATCTGTCACCTGAACCTTATCATAATTATCACTTAAGCTCTTTAAACATGGAAGCCTTATATATGCCTGACACACAGGTAGGTCCTTAAAAATTGTTCATTGAATGAATGAGTACAAAGAGCAATGAATTGCTAGTGCCTTCCAGTGTCTGGCACAGTAGATGTGATTACAGTTGTTTGCCAGATGAATGAACAAAGGAACGAATAAATGAAGGGGTGGAGGGTCAAAGAGTGAAAATTTTGAGAACTACCAAGTTGTAACACCAATGATAACACTTTATAGGTAGAGAATCAGAAAGCTTTTCTTAAAACTAAACTAAAATACCAAATGCAAAGCACAGTCCTTGGCTCGATAGATGGGTGGAAGGCTTTTTGAGCAAATGAATGGGGAGAGAATGTGTGGGCAGCTTAAACAAATAAGGTTAGTGTGCATCCAACAAAGCCCAAAGGATTTGGGAACATCAATTTTCTATTCACCTTTTAGCCAATTAAAAAAACCCACTAATTTATAGTATTCCCCCAATAGCTCTTTCTTTTTTTAAGGTGATCTTTCTAAAAAAGTGCTCTTGACCTACAGTTTGTCAGATCTGCTTAGATTTGTTTAAGGTGTGTGGTGAGATTGTACCTTAGAAGTTGGAAATTCACTGCTTCCCTCATGGGCATTCTGAGGGAACTGCAGTGAGCGGTGTCCTGCCAGGGACCTTTGGTGGCTCTCTGACCCCAGCAGCATCACCCAATATAGAGCATCTCTTTATTTTTTTGACTAAGACTTTTTTTTAAAAATCCAAAATGATATTCAATTGTTTTCCTCTTTATCAAAATAATAATATCTGGACTTCTTTCCCCCATCTGTAATGTGGTATTTTTTCTTATATCCGATCTTTATAAAGTTCAACTTTATCAGTCATTCACTTGTTCAGTAATTCATTGATTCAACAAAGTAACACTCATTTTTCTCCATGTGCCAGGGCTATGCAAAAATGAACAGACTGTAATCCATGCCAAAGTCCCAGTTTTTCATGTGTCCACTGAGCCCATACTCCATGATAGTCACCCAGTTCTGGGTCTGGAAGGAATACAGCAAGGAATACAGCCTGCCTGTATGTTGGTACAGCTGTCTTTATGTCTTACAGCTGTCTGTCTTACATAGATTATAAGTCAGTTAGACATAATGGGAATAATATCTACTCAGGACTAATAGCTAATAAAGAGGTTGACATTAAGCCTATTTACTCTGTATTATGACTAGCTAAGCACCATTGACTGTAGCTCCCTGGGTGATAAAAAGTCTATTTATAGCACACAAAGGTATTGTAATCTCAAGTTGCACTTCTCTGGACAAATACTGAGAAGCAGTACTGGCAACTTGAAAAAATGCTATAGCATTTATGGCTCTCCACTGTGTGCCAGGTATGGTGCTCAATACCTGGAGAGTAGATAAAGCCAGCCTCTGCCTCAAAAACACATGAAACTAGTTAAAACATAAAACACAGGCATTGCTCAATATGATGAAGATTATAGCAGATCTATTTCTGCATATCATTTATTTCAAAATACATAAATATAATAGTTATATGCCATGTCAATTATATTATATATAGTTTTCTTTCCTTTTTAAAAACTGTACTTGATACAAGCTCTACAGGGTCTCACTACTTAGATTGGACTCATAGTGATTCTGCTTTCAGCCTCCCAAGTGTTGGGATTACAGGTGTGCACCAGCACACCCAGTTTCAATCGCTGTCTCAGTGCACACTGGGGGCAGGGCTGGCACCGCATGCCAGGGATTGAACCCTGGCCATTACACTCTGCTTAAGCAGGTGCTTTAGTCAACTGAGCTATCTGGCCAGCCCTTTTTTCTCAGTGTTGAGGACTGAGCTGAGGGCCTTACATATAGGAAGAAGGATGCATTCTTGCACTGAACACATCTTCCAGTCCTAGGATGAGTTTTTAAAAGTCCACCATAATACTGAATATGAGTCCTTGTGTCTATGCTAGGCAGAGTTGGTCTTGAATGCCTCACATATATCCAGGAAAACATTTGTAAGGAAACCTGCTCACCTACAAAGGAAACACTAAGAAAACTTTGCCGAGCCCGGGCTATAACTAAAAAAGTGTCCCTATGAACACATCACCACATGACCACATTCACATGGGACAGGGGTTCGCATTTACACTGCATGAGTGGTCCAGGAACCCCTAGGTCAAAGGAAATAAATAAAGAGATGCTCTATATTGCATGATGCTACTGGCACTCAGGGACTCAGCCACCAAAAGGCCCTGGCAGGACCCAGCTCACTGCAGTTCCCTCCGAATTCCCAGGATGAAGGCAGTGAATTCCCGGCTTCTAAGGTACAGCCTCACCACTCACCATAAACAAATCTAAGCAGATCTGACAAACTGTAGGTCAAGACTGCTAAGAATCTTCAACAGTGACAACAACAAAATAAAAATTGGCTAAAAGAAAAATGGAAGACATTTAAAAATCATAAGATACTATGAAAAATGCAGATGTGCTTTGGAAAATACAACTTAGAAAAATAACCTCATGTGGTTATTGTCATCATTTAGACAAAGCTGAAGTAGAGGTTAAAAATTGGTAAATTTGGGGAAACTGCCTAATGTACAGGAGACATTAAAAAAGACAGAAAATATAACAACAAAATGAGTTATGAGGATAGATTGAGGGTAAGTACATGACTAACAGTAATGTCAGAAGAACATTAAGAGGAGAAGAGGAAACAATCAACGATGGTTAAGAACTTTCCAGAACCTATGAGTCAGGAAATGACTCCTAAAAAAGATAAGCAAAATGAAATCAGTACCAAATAACATCATAGAAAAACTCTTAAAAGCCAAAAATGAAATAGGTCTTAAAAACAACTGGAGGGAGACATGAGTTGCCACCAAGAAACCATCAGACCAATAACTAAGTTCTCAGAAGTAGTAGAGGAAGCCCAGAAGGGTTATTTTTCACCTCCTTATCCATCACTTAATTAATGTGCAATGAAGATATTTTAAAATAAATTATCAAGAGAATTTATTATTCAAGGGCACTTCTGGTAACGATTTAAAGAATATTACCTCAGAGGAAAAAAATTGTATCTAGGAGGAAGTCAGAGGCAAGCAAAATAGCAGTCAAAGAAGTTGTAGAACAATGAGGCAAAGAAAAAATACAAATCACATTAACTGCTCAAAAACAATAATGATAATACTAATAAAACTGGAAGAATATGAAAATAAAGTGGGGCTATCAAAGTGATAGATGGCAATAATTTGAAATGTGTTAAAATGTCTAAATGTTCTGTTACTTTTAAAGCGAGTATCAACATTAACTTTAGACTCTTGATCAAACATCTTTGACAAAAGATTAAGATTAACCACTAATGCAAAAAGAAGTAGAAGATACAATTTTTAAATTAATAGAAAAAAAAGGAGAAATGAAATTTTGATCAGTCCAAAAGAAGACAGGAAAGGAGGAAGAAAAAGAATTGAGAAGCACAGCAAACAGCACAAAAAGAAGTGGCAGTATAAGTGCAAATCTATCAGGAACCAAAAAATTTAAGTAAATAGACTCAGTTTACAAGTAACTATCAGGCTCAATTTTTTTAAAGAGGCAGAAACAAAATGTACTTATGCTATTTTGAACACTGCACAGCTAAAGAAGTGGAAGAATGTAAAAGTGTTAATAATATAACAACCATTGTTAATTTTTTATTCTTGTTTGGAAATTCTGCAACGTATGTATTGTTCTATGTTACTCTGCTTCTGTCTTTGTTTTTGCTATTGTTTTAGTTTTTACTCCTTAAAACAAAATTTAAAAAATAGTAAGATAAAAAGAGATGTACTAGGATCATACTGATTAAGACAAAATTGTGGCTATAACTGTAGCAGAATAAATGCCCTTAAGGAGAAAGGGTACTCATTAGATAATGATAAAAAGAGCAACTGATCAGGGCACATAAAACATACAATTTCATATTGTATCTACTATAGACCTTCAAAACACGTAGAAATCAAATGTTAGCTGAATTCCAAGGAAGATTTGATGGCTCTTTGTAGAAAATTTAAAAACACACCTTTCTAGTAATTGAAAGATCAAGTGGTATAAAAGCTGGAGTAAATTCATGAGTCAAATGATGAAAATGATGTAGAATCTTGCACCCAACAATTAAAGACTATACTTTTCTGAGTGCATGAAAATATTTACAAAAATTGACAAGGTAGTAAGTAGTCTTAGAAAATTCCAAAAAGTAAATACCATGTACTTCATGTTCTATGAGCAGAGTCTAATCAGGATAGAAATGAACAAAATGGTAACTTTAGTGACAATAACAACAACAAAAATTATGTTTAAAACTTAAAATGCCGGGGAGATGGCTCAGTGGAATAAGTACTTCCCCGGCAAGCACAAGGGCCTGAGTTCAATCCCTGGTTCTGCCAAAAACAAACAAACAAACAAACAAAAAACCTTAAAATATTTCTAATAACTCATGGATCAAAGAAAAATAACACAAATGAATGAATATTTAGGCAGAACTTAATGAAAGCTGAAGGCTAGGAAATACCGAGAGCCATGGTTCTCAGTTGGGGACACCTTGTCTCCTAGGGACAGGCAGCACTGTCTGAGATGTTCTGCCATGCTCACAGCTGGGCAGATGCTGCTGCTTCTACAGTGCCCAGGACAACCTCCACCAAAGGTGGGTCAGCTCCTGAGGAAAGAGTGTGGTGTGAAGAAACCTTAAAAAAGAAAAAAAAGAAACCTTGACTTAGAGAATTTACAGTCCTAAATATTAGACAGGTGGCCTTACCTCACAATGACTTGGTTTACATACTTTCAATTTTATGTACTGTGAAAGTGATGCGTATTCTGTAGCAACTATATGTTGAATTTAGACTATTTCCTGGGCTGTGACATGCAGCTTGAAGCCCTCTGAGGGTCCTAGGCGGCAGCAGTGGACGAAGGTTCCATCAGCCCAGAGTTATGATGGTGAACAGCGACCTGTCATTCTATACAGTGTACTGCATAGACAGCGTTTATTTGACATAGATATTCAATAAGTTACATGAAATAGCCAACCCTTTATAATAAATTAAGCTTTCTGCTCATAATTTGTGTCCAACTGCAGGCTAATGTGAGTGTTCTGAGCATTGGTAAAGTGAGCTGGGCTAAGCTAGGAAATTAGGTATGCTAAGTGTAGATATGTTTTCAGTTTAAGATCTATTCAATGCAATGCAGGTTTATTGGGATGTAACCACACTGTAAGTCTGGAAGCGTCTGTACCTGAAGAGAAGAATGGAAATTCCATTAGGAAAGTTGAGGATAGATTAGGAAAGAGAGCTTGGTGGCAGAGAAAAATTAGTAGGCTATTGTAATAAGTGAGGTAGAAAATAATGAAGACTTGGTCTAAGGAGCAGCAACAGAAATGGAGAAAGAACAGAGATTCAAGATGAAATTGAAAAGATCTGGAGATAAATGAAGTAGTGGGGGAACATAAGATGACTCAGTGGAGACATCCCAAAGTGAAAACAATCCGCAATGGTTACAAATTCATCACCAGCTACAGCGGAGTGAGGGCTGACCCCAGTGGATGCCACAGCAGAATCCTAGAATAGAATGAATCCTCTGTGCAGGCTGGCTCTTGATTTATCTGAGAGCCATGACCAGGAAGATGGGAAGATCAGAGGGCATCACATGGGGGGGGGCAGAGACAGAGACAGAGACAGGAAGATGGGGTGATACAGAAAGAGGGAGGGAGAGACAGAGAGACACAGAGAGAGGGAAAGACTAAGAGACTGAGAGAGAAAGAGAGAGAGAGAGAGATTTAGATTCCTTATAACTTAGTACCTATGAGATCTCCTGGAGTGCAGGTGTGAGTTTGCTGGCTTCCAAATCCTTGCCTTGTTCAAGTGCTCATGATGCAGCACCTAAAGTCCCCCAAAGAACAGTTGCCAGGTACCTCTTGATGGAGAAAAGGAAAGAATCACAACCGCATGTGCTACAGCCCAGAGTCTCAGAGATCACTTGAAGGGAGCCTCAAACAGCCCTCATTCACTGCTGGCTGTTTCAGGCCTCACCTGGGTGAAGAAAGTTATATTTATTAGGGCAAGCTCCAAAATTGAAACAGAAGTCAGCTCTCTTTTCATAAAGAGGTTTCTGATGCATAGAGAGCCCTTCCTGGTCCTTGTCTTGGTCCCATGGATAAGTTATTGGAATCCCATCAAGCTAATTCCAATCTACTGCACCTGGTCAACTTACCATGCAACCCATGGTGAGGATAAAGACACTAAGATATTATAGTGGATTTATAACAGTTGGTCAACTTACTATGTCCACCTGAATTAAACTAGTGTGGTGCTGGGTGTGGGACGCCCACCTGAGGGTTGTTCTCAGCAGCATAAAGGCAGAACAGGAGAAGCTGACAGAACACTGTTAGGGATGCTGTTTGGAGAAGCTGTGGGAGCTGTTGGAAGCTGCTAGTTCTCTTGGGCTGTTCTGCTGGAGGACCTTGTCATGCTAGCTTTCCTGATGAACTTTGGATGAGCTCTGGTCCTCATGGCTTCCTGGCTGTGGAGGGCAAGATGGTTCACTGCTCAGCCTCATGGAGAAGCTTGTCACATTGGCTTTTCAGATGGGAACTTGGCTTTTCTCATCACTGCAGGAGCTTGAGACCTCACTATTGCTGAGGATGGTTGTGGTACTTTTGGGGGAACTCTGGTGCTTACTTTGAGCATTATTTCCTAGCTCCAGTTCAGACTTCACAGTTTTCTAGCATAGATCCTTCATCCCACTGGCATAGACTTCCTAGTTTCCACCACTGACCTTTGGGCTTTTATGACACAGATCTGTGAAGTAGGATCCAGACTCTTAGCTGGATTCTTTAGTATTTCGTATGTGGACAGATTCCTGCACTTGTATATGATTCTTGGGTGATTTCTTATAAACTAATATTATAAAATGTGTTCTCTTTATATTGTTCCCCTTGCAAAAACCCCAAACCATGACAGCCATGTTTGTAATTATGGGAAGCCAAGGGGTCCTAAGTCCAGCCATGATGATGGTTATCTGGAACAAAGGCCTTGACCCAACACCAAACATGGGTTTTATTCATTCATGGACAAAGAAGTGACTTGAGGATGAGTGACTGTGAGAATGGTGGGGGTTAGGTGAGTGCTGTGAACTGGGCTAGGTAGGAGGCCTGAAATCACCTCAGTGATAGGTAGAGAAGGATATGAAGAAAGGGTAATCTGCACAGCTAGCTGAGATAGTATCTAATGTTTTAAGGTAGATGCTTCAGCTCTGATGTGTAATCTTTCAAGTTTCAGAAAGTCTTAGCCTCTGTCTTGAGGCTCAGTCCTCATCCAGCCTGGTCCCAGCTCACACAAGGGAACAATGGGTAGGGATTCTGGGGAAACATGCCGTCTTCAAAGACTACTACCATCAGCACCTCAGCTGGACTGATACACATTGCTGAGAGCCAACTGAAGGGATAAGGGAAAGTCCTGGCCAGTTCTGTACATAACATTACATGGAAATAGGGTCAGGCTCAGCCAAAGTGGAGACAATTGCTTCTTTTGAGGAGTTACTCAAGCGTTCCTCCACACTGATACATAAGAAGGTGCCCTCAGGTGGCTTGGGTCACTTGCTAAGGCCAAAAACCATGGCTTGCCCTTCCTGTATAAGTTTCAGAGGCATTTCACACAGCACCATATTTGTGGTCTGATGATGTTTTTGTAAAAATTCTCAGGTTTTGTTCTAGTTAGTTGAGCTGGTCTCCAAAGGTTGAAATTTGGAAATAGAACCTCAAACAGAAGGCAGAGAGAACTTGGAGGCCCATCATTTAAAATAATCCTGAGGGTGGGGTGCAGGATAAAGACAAGGAAATGATCAATATATATCTATATATCTATATCTATATCTATATCTATATCTATATCTATATCTATATTCCAAGGGACTGAGGATATAGCTCAGCAGCACAAACACCTGCCTAGCAAGCACAAGGTCCTGGGTTCAACTCCCAGTAACCTCCCAAAAAACTCCCATCACAAAGATATGTGAGCCAATTGACCAAAACAAGTATAATTACTATGTATTACAATTATATTCCGATGTATTTTTAAATGGATGTAAGAGAAAAAATAAAATTTTAGAATAAAAAAATGCTTTGAAATTCCAGGGCTGGGAGAGTAACTTAGTGGCCAAATGTTTACCAATCATGTGTGAGGCTCAGGGCTTGAAGAGAAGAAAGCTAGCACACATGGACACACACATGAGCCTGGCATGCTACGTGGTAGCATGACTGTGGCTAACAGTACCATGCTCTACCTTCTGCTATGCTAGCAGACAAGGTTGCGGGTGTTTCCACTGTGGAGGGTTGATGGATGGAAGGAGAGAGATTGCATTTACTCCAATTTGACTATCACACAATGTCTACAAGTTCTGTTTTTATATGTCAGTTAAAAAATAAATTTAAATCAAAAAAGAGTTCCTTTTCCCTCATATCCTCACCAACATTTGTGATCATTAGATTTTTTAATCATAGTAATCCCTTCTTGGGTAAGATGATATCTCAGTGCACTTTTAATTTGCATTTCTCTGATGGCCAGCAAGGAAAATGTTTTCATTGTTGGTAAGAATGTGAACTAGTGTATCACTATAGAAATCAATGTGGAGCATCCTTGAAAAAACTAAAATAGAAATTCCATTTGACCCAGCTCCCCCTCTTCTAGTTATATTCCCCAAAGAGTTAAAATAACTTCATTATAAAGATACATGCTTATTCATAGTTATAGCATCACAATTTATAAATCTTGGGAATAGTGTATATGTTGATCAACAGAAGAAAAACTATGGACAGTGTGGTGCTTATACACGCAGTGGAGTACTGCCACAAAGAGAGAGAAATTTGAGGCATTCCTAGATAAGTAGATGCAACTTGAGAACATAATGTTCAGTGACATAAGTCAGAGTAGCTCAAATATTGCCTATTTTATGAGAAACACAAAGAAAGGAGTCAAAAGGAGATAAATAGGACATAAGTTCAAATAATTCCCCAAATTAAAAATTCCATAGTTTTAAAAATATTTCAATGCTTATGCTAATTGGTTTCACTTATACAGTGCTACTAGTTTATCTTTTTCATTAGAAGAGAAAAATTAGTGTTATTATCTGTTTGTTTCTCTTTTGTAAGAATCTTTTCCGTTTATGTCTTGTACTCAAAGCAATTACTTTGAAGATAACAATATACAGTGTAAAAGCTGTGTTATTCTTTTATTATTTGACTATAAAATTATGTTTTATTTTTTCACAAAATAAAAAGATTATAGGTTTGATCCCTGGTACCAAAAGCAAAAAAGATCATAAAAAGATTATAGAAAATAATGTTTAAGACATTCCAAAATTAACTTCTCTGGGCCCCTTCCCTCTAGGGTCTTAAGATGTTTTTGATTTAGTAAGATGGTTGGGTTGGTGGTGGCATTTTTTCCTTCTCTTTTTTTCATCTAGACAAAAGGCAACCTGTTAGGGTAGCTGCTACTTTTTTGTTACTCATCAAGCTGTCTCTCTGATCATATGTCTCTTTGTCAGTGCGTAGGGGAGAGACACAGAGACACAGAGTTGCAGGTGGGGCCAGGCAGTGTTCTCAGCTCAGTTCCCCTCCCTTGATGTGACATCTTTCCTGCTGAAGTACCTCTGTGAAACTAGGAATGAATGGACTCCCTGAAAGCCAAGGGTGTGGTGGTGAAGAAAACTGAAAACAAAGAACAAGCCTGAGAGATGTGTATAGAGAGAAAGAGAAAGGCCATGCGGAGGGAGAAAGAGGAAGACCGAAGGCAGAGGGTGTAGCCCTTTCAAAGCTCTGAGGCTGCAGTCTTGGGCTCCTGGGCTCGTTCTAGAGGCTGCAGCTACTTGGATTACGAAGGAGGCCTCCACCAGAGTGGAGCTGGGAAAGAGGAGCCCAAGACTGCCCAATGCGCCTGCTGCCTGCCTGGGTACTCCCCTCACTTCATGGAGAGCCAAGAAGGGGGAGACAGGTGGGACATGCACAGGCTGGCTCAAATGTTTTTGTTGAGAATTGACTGTGTCAGCCTTCCTATGTTAGCTGACTTGAATGTTTCTTTGCCTTCAAAGATGAACTTACTTAGCACTCCTCCAAGAAAAACAAAGATATTGCAATGCAAATTTTTTCCCTTTATCCTGTGAAAGAATTCTGATGTGAATGCCTCCTAGCAGATCTTATATATTTATTTAAGTTATTTTTACAGCTGCAATCTCACTTTGTTCTTGTAAGGATAGAGAAGGATTTTTTTGTTGTTGGTTGTTCTTGTAAGGATAGAACAGATAAAACTCAACCTGTTTTTATTCTTAAGATGTAGGTCTGCATTGTTTTTAGATAAGAATTATGTAATTGGTTATCATTTGTACTTTGCTTTGATTACCAGAAAACCAAATTTGGAACTCAAATACCACTTTCTCTGTGTTTTTTTTTTTTTTTCTGGTTCTGAGTTTTGCCAATATTTCTATTATCTGTGGGTCTATTTTGCATTTTTAATTCTATATTGCCATTTGATTCCCTTTTGAATTTGGGTTAGAAATTCATCATATTTAACAAATATTTCTTGACCTCCTTGCCCCTTATTTCTTTTCCTTGTTTTATTCGTCTTCGTAGAACTTAAAACCATACAAAGTGACGCTTGTGTGATTCATTGCTCATTTTATGTCTCCTTGGCCCCTAACACTGTCAATAGAAGGAGTACTCCCCAAAGTCTGGATCTCTGTCTTTTATTTCTAGTCTACACAAGAACCTGGCTGTTCCTAAACCATGTGGAGTGAAAGATTTGCCTCTTTCTTGCCACATTCTGTGCTAGGAGAGAGGCATTCCAGCCAGCTCCCTGGGTGGGACCCGGGCACCACCTAGACACATCTGGAGCATGGTCTAAGGCTCTGATCTCACTAACTTGAAATTTCTACTACATTCTCAACAAAGAACTACAAGCTTGCATTCTTCGCCCAGCTCTGCACATTCTGTGGCTGGTCCTGATGGAAGTAAGGCGATGTCATTACCTTCACCAAGGTTTCTGTCCACTGGGAGAGAGTTCATAAAAAAGAAACATACTATTGGGCTGGCCAGATAGCTCGGTGGACTAAGGTGCCTGCTTAGGCAGAGTGTAGTGAAAAAAGTTTGATTTCCTGCATGCTGTGCACCCCCAGGGCACGCCAAGACTGCAATTGAGACTGGGCATGGTGGCATAGGCCTGTAGTTCCGGCACTTGGGAGACTGAAAACAGGAGGATCACTATGAGTCTGATCTGTGTAGTAAGACCCTGTAGACCCTGTAACCCTTTCCTAAATTCAGGAAAAAAGAAAAAAAAAGAAAGAAACACCATCAATATTTATTTTCAACACAAAAGACATAGTGCATGTGCACCATATGTGAACCTTTTCATGCCAAACCAGTGTCTTTTTTTGTCACCATTCTTGTGTAAACTACACCCTTTGGGCATCATCTATGATTTCCTATTTTCATTTCTTTAAAGTGGAAGAAGTTAAAGACATACTTCAGAACAAATCTGACTGCAGAGTTCTTCTGTAAATTTACAATCCACTTCCTGGTCTTTCTTGTTTCACTTCCTGGTCTTTTACAATTGTTTTATTTAGCTTTCCCTCATGTTTATTGAGTCTTTTGAAACTATTCAAATTAGCTTTTCCATAAGTGAAAACCTTTTGTACTCACATTTCATTGGCTTACATAATATCTAATTCAATTGTGTAAATTACCATAACATGTACAACTAGCACGAATCAATTTGAGAACAAATAAAGATGCCTCCTGACAAGTGAACTCTAAGCAAGAAGGAAGATATGCAGCCATACTGAAGCTTGGCTATTGGCCACCAGCATGCCAGGTACCACCAGCATGAATCTCTGTGCTTCCCAGACACAGGGAATGTCAGTGAGTTGTTTGGGCCTTAAGTGTACCTCAAAAGCCCACACATTAAAACACTTGGTGGTCAGCCCAAAGTGCTACTGGGAGTGGCAGACCTTTAGGATGGGGGGCTCAGGGAGGAAGTTAGGTCAAGTGGACTTGCCCTCAAAGAAGACAGAAGATCCCAGGTCCTTGACCCTTCTGTGCTTCCTCTCTCTCTCTCCCAGTGGTACCAGGGATTGAACTCAGGACCTTGTGCTTGCTAGGCAAGCACTT
>NDGN011458597.1:0-34405 GCA_002564285.1 Tympanoctomys barrerae | reverse complement strand
GGCCTGTACCTCCGCGGCCTCTACCACACAGGACGCAGTGCAGACCCAGCCCCGCCTCCCAGTCGCACGTAGCAAAGACGGCAGCCGGCCAGGCCTGCTGGATGCCTCGTGCAAGTCCTCGCTCCGCTTTCCCTCAGTGCTCTGCCCTTCCCTCCACAGGTTTACGAGGGCGGGAGCAACGTGGACCAGTTTGTCACGCGCTTCCTTCTAAAGGAGACGGCCAATCAGATCCAGTCGCTGCTCAGCTCCGTGGAGAGTGCGGTGGAAGCCATTGAGGAGCAGACCAGCCAGATCCGGTGGGGGAGGGCGTGGGGTCGGGCGTGGGGTCTGGAGGGGCGCACGCTGCACTGTGGTCCTGGGAGCTGGTCGGTCACCCTAGGTGGAGCGCTGCCCCTGCCTCTGTCTCCTGCTCTCAGCAATGCCGTGGGGACAGCGCCACCCCTAGTGCCCCGGGTGGTGCGGAGGGAGCCGAGGCGCGTGGTATACGCGGAGTAGCTCCCATCACACACACGCAGCTGAGGCACCACTTCTGAGCTCAGCCAGCCTTGCCCGGGCCCCAACCTCTCACTGCTTATGCAGAATGTGTGGCCTTCTTCTTAAGTATGTTCTGAGCACGACTCAGCCCACAGCTGGGTTCAGAAGACAAAGGTGCCGCTGCTAGCTGTGGCCCCTGCCTTCACTGACCGTTTCATCTACTCACTGCAGGCAGAACCATAGCAAACCCAGCCCTGGTGCTGTGGAGAGCTGGTACGGCAGCCCCACTCCTCCCTGCGCCCCTGTGGCTGTGGAACCCAGGAAGAGCCTTCCACCTGGTGAGAGGGAGCAGTGGCCCAGGGTGGGACACTGCCTGGGGGCCTGAGGCGGCCCGGGCACCCAGATGGAACCTGGCCAGGATGCTGGATGCGCCATTCTCCACACCCATCCCACACCACACCCCCATTCCAGCCCTGCTGGTCATCCGGGTCCCTGGTTTTTTCCTAGTCCCAGGGGACCCCAAGGAGGAGAGTCTGGAAGCCCAGGTCAACCGGCTGGCACAGCTGATTGGGAGGCTGGAGCACAAGGTGAGCTGCACCCTCCCTCCCTATGTGCACTCCAGGGTGGCTTGGCAGGTCAGGGAGCCCTGAGGAGGTGTCTGTAAGCTGCTGTGGAGGGGGGCAGCTGCTACAGCATAGGACAGCAAATGGCAAGCCTTTCTAAAGCTACACGTTCAGGAAAGGGTTTGTGACCCAGCAGAGCACATGTGACCATTTGAAGCAAGAGAAAAAGTTTGCATTGGGTTTATAGATGGATGAGATGGAATGTCAGGCTGGGTGGCCTTGGGCAAGTGACTCAGTCTCTAAGTCTTCAGTTCCACCTCTGATGATAGACAGCCCAGCCACACCCATCTCAGGGGTGGTGTTGGGATTAAAGAAGATGACGTCTTGACTTCTAGGCAGCATTTAATATCAGCACTGTTGACAGTTATTAGGCATCCTGTTACCAGAATCCACACACACACATGCACACAGTGCCCCCGTGGACCTACATAAGCCAGGTAACAGGTGCCTCAGCCAGGGGGTTTGTCCCTTTTGGTGTTTATCTTTCTCGTCTTTAGCAGAGGGCACTCACGCGTTGGTGGATTTGGGGTTTGGAGAAATTCACAGAACAGAAACCAGGGTCTGCCTGAGAGAAGCAGGGGCCCATGGTGAGAAGTTTGTGGGAGGAGGCTGCAGGCTGGCTCAGGGCTGAGGCCTGAGTGGGATCCCCCATGCCCTGCCCCACCCCACCCAAGCTGTGGGGGGGGAGCAGCTCTGGAGGACCCTGGTCTGTTGTCATAACAACTCAGCAGCCAGCAAAGAGGCTCTTTGAAGCTTATTTTTAGCACCCTTGTCGCCCTAACAACCATGCAGGCTGGTAACCACAGAGCACCTGGGTGTCCTGGAGACAAGGCAGGGCCCTCCTTCTGGTTTCTGATTGGCCTCGCACTCCAGCATAGGCCAATCAGGGCCTGGATCTTGGCCAGCCCCCTGCGTGCCAACCTGAGCCACCTTCGAGAGTGGAGAGGTGTGGGCTGGGTTGGCAGATGTGGGGGCCATCGTCTTCCCTCTCATCATCTTATAAGAGAAGCTAGTTGCCACCCTAGTCTCCCTCAGGAGCCGCATCCAGGGTTGTAAAATGATGGAAACAGACTGGTCCCTGCCAGGCTCACGCTCAGGCTTGGAGCGCGTGCTCCTGCCTTACCCTCGCTGAGGAGTCAGTGCCCACTCAAGGGCTGTGCAGGGGCCTTGTGCAAACACCAAGGCACAGGTGGGGACACCGCTGCTGTCTCCCTTGACAACAGATAGCTTCGTAGGATGTGTGTGTGCTCTCCGAGGGGCTGCAGGTGCTGTAACCCTGTGGGCAGCCGGGGCCAGCGCTGTGGTTACTGGATGCCCAAGTTAAAGCACGGAGCATGCGCTGTAGGAGCTGGGGTCTGGACATGTCCGGTTTGAGCCAAGCCCTTACACTTAGCCAGCTTTGGTGAGCACTGAGCCCAGAGTTGTCTAGTGTTGAGCAATAGCTAGAGCAGGGCTAAGACACCAAGTGCAGAGACGGACAGAGCCTGTGTGGAGCTACTCCTGCCTGGGGGAGGCAGACGATTAAGGCATGTGGAGCCCTTTGCTGCAGGGCCTGGCAGGTCCCTGCACACAGCACAGAAGTAAGGCCATTAGATCACGGACAGCCTGACATCACGACTGGCAATGTCAGGGTGGGCATGGTGGCACATGCCTATAATCCCAGCACTTGGGAGGCTGAGGCAAGAGGATTCCAAGTTCAAATCCACCCAGGGTAACTTATGGAGACGTCATCTCAAAAAAGGCTGGGACTATAGCTCGTTTTGAAGTCCCTATATTTAAGCGCTAGTGCCACCCTCCCCTCAAAGAAACCTCTCGGGTCCTGGAGTAGGCCTCCCTGCGCAACAGAGCACTCGCAGCCTCTTATGCAGGAAGACCTGCTGCACTGCGCAGGGCCCTGGGAGCCTTGGTCCAGTGTCAGAGCTCGGCCCTTGGGTGCCCCGAGGACTCCTGGAGGCCTCCCTGCTGGAGGCGGCCTGGCTCTCAGGCGTGGCTTGTGCTCCACTGTTTCAGACCCTCTGGTTTGACCTGCAGCAGCGCCTCTCTGATGCTGAGGACAGCACCAACGTGGTGAGGCTCCGCCCTTCCCTGCTAGCACCTGCTGCTCTCTGTGGCTCCCAGTTCCCCGTGTGGCCGCAGTCCTGGCCCCTCGCCCCGGGCTCTGTTCCAAATTGGTGCACTGGAGCAGTGTGGGTGGCCGGAGACGTCTGCACACAGCCCCTAGGGCTCAGGCCTGGCAGGGGCCATGGGGTCCTACATGTAGGGCTGCTGTGCAGGTCTAGTCCCTGCAGCCAGCTCTCAGTGGGGGGAATACACCATAGGCGCTGACGTTCGACTCTAATTTTGACCCAGTTGTCCTGTCCCCCACAAGGGAAGGCACTGGGGAACGGGACAAGACCTTGGTGGGGGGCCCTAGGCTGGGGTGAGGGCCCATGCTCCTCTGCATCTGTCCGCAGCACCTGCAGCTGGTCCGGCAAGAGATGGCTGTGTGCCCCGAGCAGCTGGGCGAGTTCCTGGGCTCCCTGCGACAGTACCTGCGGGGCACCGCCGGAGCCAGGCCCTGTTTCCAGTGCGTGAGCTGCCTTGCAGGGAGGGTGGTGCCTGCCTGAGCCGGGCTGGGCTGGGCCAAAGGTCACGCAAGTTCAGGTCTGCACTCAGGCCCTGACCACAGCGAGGATGGAGCAGGTGACCTCAGGGTGCCTGTCTGGCCTGGTTAGGTGGCTAAATGTTACACTGCACTGACCAGGGCTTGTGGCACCCACAGGAAGGACAGACGCAGGGGAGGGCAATGCCCAAGAAACAGTGGCCACCACTCTCCCCTTGGCGGCTAGGCCATGTGGAGCCCCTCCCTGCCTGGCTCTATCCTTCTGGGCTGCCCCTGAGCCCACCTCCAAGGGGTAGTGGCAGCTAGCAGCCCTGTGCCGTTGCTGCTGATGGCCTGAGCCTGGGCTGTTCGCTCTCCGCAGCCCACTCTGGGGCCTGCTCTGGCCCTTTGCCCTGTTTCCTCCTCCTCAGGCGTGCTCTTGTCCCAGTTCTGGGGCCTCTGCAGGCCAACAGGCAGTACAAGGCTATTGAGCAGAATGTTTTATACTGGCAGGACTAGGGAAGCGGAGCTAGCGCCCGGCAGCAGTGGGTCATCCAGGGGCTCGGCGGCGGCGGCTGCTGCCGCTGCTGGGTGGAGGCAGGGTGGCAGCCTCCACATGTCTGGGACCAAGAAAGCAGCAGTGTGCTGCAGGGCTGACAAAGGACCTGCTCCTGCAAGCAGGACGGGCAGGTGGGGGCACTCTGTAAGGAGCCAGGGTCTCCTTGTTCTGCGTGAAGACGGGCTGGGACTCACAGTCACCACAAAGGCAGGGGCTGCTGGCAGGGACAGACTGGCTCGAGGTGTGAGGCGGAGTGGACAGCGGTGGCACAGCAGTCGGGGAGGGGGGTGGCACAGGGACAAGCGGGCTGGCGGGTGGACTAGCACCCTGGGTGACCGCAGGCTGCCAGGGCGGTGCCCGAGGACGGCACTTTTGCTTTCATAGGCAGCTCGGGATCAAACCTGGCCCTTGTATACCCTAGACCAACTCTGCCTCGGAGCCACACTCCAGCTCAGCCTGCAGTGCCCCTCACTGTGAGAAGGGAGGCTCAGCTGCCCCCCAAGCTGAGCTCTTGGCACCCGCAGGGCCTATCTTGTTCACCTTCCCTGATGGTTGGTTCTGTGCCTCCCACGGGCACCAGCCCTGCTGCTACAGGGGGACGACCCAGCAGCAGCGTTGCAGCCACGCGAGCCGCACCCGCGTGCTGAGGGCCGCGCATCCTCCCCGCAAGCCAGGGCTGCTTTGGCCTCCCTCCCCTCCCCCATGCAGGCATCTGGCCTCCCAGGAGGGCTTCTGAGCATCAGTGAAGTGGCCGCTGTCATCGTGCCGACTTTCATCCCTTCGCAGTAACCAAATTTAGGTGCTCCCGGGAGCGTGTGGCCTTTGCCTGGTGCTGAGGGCTGGCAGAGGCCATGGGCGTGCTGTCCCCCACAGGGACCACGTGCCGAGAGCCCACAATCTGGAGTGTCACTGAAGGGTGCAGCCTCGGGAAACAGTAGTCAGCTGGTGGCCTTGTTTCTCCCACACTGGCCTACACGCCCCAGCCTAGACTTAGCAGCTGGACACTCGGCCCATCAGAGGGCGCAGGGTGCGGCTGCTCCCCACGGGGGGACGAGGAAATGCAGCCAGGAGCATCATCCAGCGCTGTGACCTTGGAGGAGCCTGCGTTGCCCTGGCAGCCCCAGCACTACCTGAGCACTGCACCCCTCAGGCCCTAGCAACCCCCTTCCCCGCTCTCCTCCACAGCATTGCTGCAGTAAGGCTGGACGACGGCTTCACCTTCGTGGTCTATGAGTTCTGGGAGACGGAGGAGGAGTGGAAGAGGTGGGTAGGCTCCAGCCTCAGCACAGGAGCCCATCTGAGAGGAGGGCGTGGGAGGGCGCTCCCAGCACAGCAGCACATGGGCTACCCTCTGCACTCCACCCCGATGGATCCATGGGGCTGACAGAGCGGGTCCCAGCAGCGTGTGAAAACTGCCCCTCCAGCTCACTGCCCTGCAGTGCGTATGTCCTCTTCCAGGAAGCCCCAGGGGGTCCCCGTAGCCCTGGCAGCTTCGCGTGCCCGATTCTGCTGTTGAGGGTGGAGGTGGTGCCTTGTGGAACACCTCACAGGGCCCAGGACACAGTGACTTAGGACCTGCCGTTCAGTCCTGGGGCCTCACTGCCAGTCAAGTTCCCAAGCACAGTGGGCACGGGGCGGGTGGCATGTGTGACTCTAGCCCTCCCCGGCTGGAGCCAGGACTCAATAGTGGCAGTCCTGAGCTGCTGGGTTGCCATGCGCTACCTGGCTGTGGCATCAGGAGTCACAGATGGGCCCACTCAGGGACCATTAGAGGAGAAGGGAGTGACGGCAGGGGTGTCCGGCAGGACCTGCGCACCCTCCGGGACTCTTGGGGCAGGCATCTCAGTGCTTAGCCCTGCGTTAGTCCTTCGTAGAGGTCATGGGGAGCCCCAGAGCCAGACCCTGGAGCCAGTCTCATTCGGGCTGTGACGCTCCCGAGGCCTTGGACGCAGTGGTCCTGAACGTGTTCCTGGTCTCCTCCATCTCCTGCCTACCCCCACCTGGTTGCAGGCACCTGCAGAGCCCCGTGTGCAGGGCTTTCCGGCACGTCAAAGTGGACACGCTGAGCCAGCCCGAGGCCCTGTCCCGGATCTCCGTGCCAGGTAGGAGGGCGGGCCCAGTGAGGGGCTGAGGCCTTGCTGCCTGAGAAGGGCAGACCCCAGGGCTGCTCTAGAGACGACCCTGACCTGTAGGCACTGTCCCGCCCCCAGTCATAGTCCAGATGCGAGCTCCTGCCACCAAGGCTGTGCATGCAGATGGGATGCAGGCAGGGCCCCTGCCTGCTTGGACAGCCACAGAGCAGGTCTCAAGGACAGGGCCCCAGGGGAGTGCACCCAGCGCAGAGCGAGGACATCTGAGAGACCCCCAAGCAGCCCCACTGTCCCTCCATGGGCCCCTATCTGCCTTCACAGCCAGGCTGCACCATGTGCCACCGGGGTGACCATACAAGGCCCCAGAGCCTGTCTCTGCCCCCCCCCGTGGTACCCCTCCCTGTGGTTGGTGCCCCTGCTGCGTGAGTCCAGCCCTAGCATGGTGCAGGGTTGGCACCCGATGAGGGGAGTACCCAGGGACTATGCCTGTGCTGTGCGTTGGGTGGGGAAACAGATGGGGCTGGGGGCAGAGGGGAAGGGCAGTGGGGCCACCTTGCCCTGCCCGGCGACAGCGACTCTCTACTTCCCCTGACCGCACAAGGAAGTATCTGACATCCCCAGAAAACCCCCCTAACTTCTCTCTCCCCTTCCAGCTGCTTGGTGCACCATGGGCCGAGACTGACCACCACCCTCCACCCTGTGGAAGAGCCCACCCCCCTGTCCCCCTATCATAAACAGCACCCCTCTTTTCTAGACACTTTGGCACACAGTAGTTTTCTTTTCAATGTACTTCTAAAGAGGAATGTGCTGGTCCTGCTGAGGCCACAGGGGGGCTTCCTGGGCCCACACAACTGCCTGTGCATAGGGCCCAGGCCCATGCCCGACAGCTTGCACCTCCCTCCCGCTGCCATCCCTCTGCCTGGTAGGAGCCATGACCCTGTAGTGCCCAACCTCAGCCTGGCCAAGCTCACGGACAGCAGTAGAGCCCACATAGCCAAGGCTATACCCGGCAGACTGCCACCACTGGCACAGGCACCAAATAAACTCCGGTCAGGACCAGTGTGTGCTGCTGTGCTTTCTCATCGTTGAGAGCCAAAGCTATCGGGGGCGGGCTGGGGGTGGAGCCTGGGTGGCCCTGACTGCCACAAAGCGGAACTGGGCCTCCCAGGCCCGTGGTGTGCTCACCTGTAAAACATGTCAGGCACAGGTCTATGGCACAGGTGTGGCAGGTAGGCTCCCCTCGGTCCAGGGCTCAGGGAGCCCGCAACAACACGTGGCTAAGTTCAGCAGCTGAGCCCCAGGACAAGGGACCGCAGTCCTGCGCTTCCACAACATCCCAGTTCCTATTTAGGAACCTGTGTGGCTTCCTCTCCCACCTCTGTGTGCCATTAGGAAAAAAGGCTCCCACAGAAGTCTGGAGGGACTGGGCAGAGGCGGCAGCAGCAGGTCCCTCTCCTGCCACAGTGTCCCCTCCTACCACTCCCGGGAGGCACATCCCTGCAACCTCACCACTGCAGCTGTCTCTCCATGTCCTACCCTCGGTTTACCTGGCACCTTGAAGCCCTGTTTCCTTGATCGGTCCCACCACCCTTGGATCCTGCTGCCACCACGAGGGGTCTCAAAAGGGCAGGACATGCCAGCTGCACACTCCTGAGGCTGTCACTTTTCCTGGGTGAGGGACTTTTAAAAGCCATAGTCTCAAGGTTGGAGGTCTCTGGGGTTCAGCAGCATGGCCCCACTGGTGCACCCCGCACCCTCACACTGCCTGCCTGCCTGCCTGATCGGCAGTGCTGTAGGCGCAGGCAGCCCACCAGCTCAGGCTGCAGCTGTACCCAGCATACCTGCTCGCCCTCCTCCGGAGCCAGGCGCAGATGCCGCCCGCATGGGCCTCGCACCATGTCCTCACCGTACCCTCTTGTACCCAGGAAGTTGAGGCCCAGAGGGCTGGCAGCTCAGCAGAGGTCACATGGCACATTAGCAGCCTGGGCCGCACCCAGACCCATGTGCCCTGTGCCACTGCATGTCATCAACCCTGGCTCCACGTTAATATCCACACCAGCTTTCTCAAGCTACCGACAGATTTACCAAGACGGGGGGCCGTGCTCCCGGAGGGGCACTGCAAAGAGAACGCAAAGGACCCACACGCAAGCGCTTTTGCCCCATGTGCAGGCCACTGACAGAAATGCAGCACACAGTGGACTCGCAGGCCCGCCCTGGTCCTCTGCACCCATGGGTCCCACATCTGGGTTCACCCAAGCTGACCTAAACTTCACAGCTGGGCCCAGCCAGGCCCACAGTGGTCTGTCTGTACTGACCTGGTACAGGCTTTCCCAGCTGTCACTCCCTGCACAGGGCAGCCTCACGACCATGCACACTGTCCAGGTGCGTGTCACCTGCAGAGCTGTGTACAGGAGACTCCAGGGCCACCGCACCCTGGGGCCCGAGAGGAGAGAGACATTCAGTTACAAGAAGGTATGGAGCGCGGCACCTTGGCTCAGTGGACGGGCCTGCCGGAAGGCACGCCGAGTGGGAGCCCCATGTGAGTGACTGCAGTTACGGGACTGTTCACAGCAGGTAGCTCTGCAGGTGGGCGTTGATGGGGGCGCCCAGGGTTATGGGGGCTGATGGAAGGGTTTTGGGCCAGAGGGGACAAGGAAGCATCCCAGATGATACACAGGTACCCCAGGTCGTGTTCCCATCTGGTGTCATGTGAATTCCCAAAGCTCAGTAGCTGTCCACCTGTGTCCAGCTTCCCTGGCCATATCCTCATGGGCCCTGCCCCCAAGCCCAGGATCCCTGTGGGAGGGACATGGTGGTGACCTGCAGTGCGGAACCAGCAGCACAGGCTGCAGACAGGTGTTTCCTGGGGGGGGGGGTCGCCCCTCCCGCCCACAGTTCCCAGGGGCAGGAGCACAGGTCCTCCCCCCACAAAATGTCACCTGGCCGCGCTGAAAGCTGAAGCGTAGGGGTCTCTGCATCCAAGCAGCGTTGCCACAGCTGAGCTGGCAAAGGCACTGCAGGTGCCCTCGGCACGTCCTCAGGGCTTGCCAGTGAGGGAGGGGTTGTCCTTGCAGCCTCCTTGCAGACAAGGACAAAAAGGATGGAAGCCATGGCTAGGGGAGGGATGCTGAGACCAGGGACAGCACAGAAGCTGGTGACCTGGGGACAGGCACCATGCAGGGGGCAGGGCTTCCCTGAGGACACACCAGAACGGCAGAGGACACTTGGGTCCTCCTGGCCCAGGGCACACACTGAAGCCCACAGTGTCCTGCCCAAGGTCGCTGCTTGCTTTCTGTGTCTGGTCATAGTCTAGGTCTCGAGGGGACCATGCAATGGCCAGAGCAGGACAGGTCCTCCCCGGCTGTGTCCTTGCTTATAATGGTGACTGTGTAGCTCACAGTCAAGATGGAAGCTTCTGTCCCCAGAGTGAATATTCAGCCATCGCTAACAGAGCCCCCCACATTCACACGTAGAGCCGGCCACTCTCCTCCTGATGGGCTTTCCTGCCCTGGATGAAGCCTGAGCCGTTGCTGTTCCCCTCCCTCCTCAGCTGCAAGGAGCCTCGCCTTCCTCTGCCAACGCCGTCCCAGGTTTTCTGGGTCCCCACCGTGTGCGAGGCCGGGTCTCCAGCACTCTCCTCACACACACATTACACACGATGAGCCTGCTCTAGCTGCTGCTAAGGGGCTGCGCATTAGAAAAGCGTCATCAGTTCCCCAAGACTCCCTGGGTGGGACCCTGCCTCACCGTCATTCCAGGACACCCACGAATGGTGCCAGCGCTGTGCGGCCCTCCCCAGCAGTGCTGCAGAGCCTGGCAGGAAGCAGATGGGCATCAATAATACATGAAAGACTGCCTGCCCTCAGGCCCATGCTGAGGTGCTAAGACACCATTAAAGCCACGATGCCCACATGGTTCCAGCTCCCTGGGGCCCTTCCTGGGAGGACGTTGGCCAGCGAACCCAGCCTGCGGCAGGACATGGTGTGGAGGCTCAGGAGACACCAGGGAAGCGGACAGCAGCCTCTGCTGGCAGCCCCCACCCTGACCCGTGGCCAGGATGGAGGCAGGCAGAGGGCAATTTCCTTCCCAGGCCAGGCACACTGTCTTGCCTGCAGCCCTCCTCGGGGTGGAGCCTGAGGAGGAATGGAATTCAGCCCCAAACGGGCTCTGATCTCAGGTCTGTACCTTATAGGACAAGCATCCTCAGCATTGCCAGGCCTCAGTGGCCTCACCTGCCAAATGTGGATGTCTAGAAGCATCATGTGACATCCAGGGGGCCATGCACAGGACCTCATGCCATGCGAGTCTGCTTACAGGAAGCTGAGGCAGGCAAACCAGAGGCCGAAAGCAGACTTTTGCTGCCTAGGGCTGAGGACGGGGACAGGGGCAGTGACTGGTGGCCTGAGGCTCTTCTTGGAGAGTGGAAAGCATGCTGGGACAGAGAGTAGAGGTGGCTGCACAGCCCTGTGTGCCCACAGGGCCCCACCGAGGGAACTGATGGTATGCAAATTATATCACCATTTTAGAAAGTTCACGCACACAGATGGGCTGGGAAGCCAACAAACTGGACATTCACAGCCAATCCCACGTGGGCCCAGACACAGCACAGCAGATAATCGCGAGGGGCCTGGCCCAAGGCCGGGCTTGCTGCCTGCATGGTGAAAGGTGCTGGGAACGTCAGCCCTGCCCTCAGACATCTGAGGACAGCGAGCCTGAGGCAGAAAAGGTGGCTGAGTCAAGACATCCGAGACATGGCCCCAGGCAGAGCTAAAGGCTGCGCGTTGAACCTGTGGGCCCCTCCCCACACCCGCCCTTTGCTCCCCCATTGAGGCCCTGGGAAGGACCCTTGGGCCCCCTGCCCTCTGCAGCAAGCAAGACAACTGCACAGTGTCCAGGTGGGGTCAGGCGAGAGCTGCAGGGTACATGGTCCATTTGGCCTCGAGGCACTCCAGGTGCGGCGGAGCTGCAGGGAAAAGGGGTGTGGGCTGTTGTGAGCATCCATCGCCCTGGAAGGATCAGTCACTTCTCTGTCACTAGGACACAATGCCTGATGCCCACAAATTAGAGGAGGCTAGGTTTATTCTAACTCACGATTTAGTGGGTTCAGTCCCTGCCTGGCTTCTCCAAGACAGAAACTGCGTGGCCAAGGGTTGGGGCTCAGCCCGTGCTAGACAGGAAGCAGAACCCAAAGGGACAGTGACAGATGCTCCAGGTCACATGCCCTGGGGCCACCTCCAGCCAGGGCCCCTCCCAACAGCACACTCAGCCACGATTTCATCAGTGGAGGAGCCCTTTGGCGAGCACAGGGCCCCAAGACTTTGGGGGGATATTTAAGACCTAAACAATCACACTGGGATCTGCTGGTCTAGACAGGATTGCGAGCCAGCTCGAGGCCACTGCCCTTGCAAGGGATGCCCTGGAGGTCCCCTGCTGGTCCTCTACCCTGGGTCTCAGCCCTCCTCTCCTGACTAAGGAGTAAGCTGTATCCACAGGAGAAGCTGGAGCCCTGACTGAGCCCCGTGAATGAAGCCCTACTTGGAAACCCGACTCTTACGCATCTTGAGTTATCAAGGTGAGCTGCAGTCCGGTCCAGAGGCCAGTGTACTAAATCAGGCTGCGGCCTAAACGAATGTCCAGTGTTCTTACAGGTGGGAAATCCAAACAGACCCTGGGAAGGCCGCCAGGCGAGTATGAAAGCAGAGATGAGGAACCCCAGGGTCCCCACCTCGAGAAACAGAAAAAGGCAGGAAGATATTTCTAGGGGGTGAGCGCAACCCACCACACCCCAATTTTGTGCGGCTGACAGTTTCTGTAGGTGAACCGACACCCCCAGGAGAGGCCTGGGAGGTGGAGGAGTCCACGCCCTGGGATCTTCACACTAACAGCAACCAGTCTCCTCTCGAGCTGGACACCGGCAGAGGCCCCTCAGGCCAGCTCCAGGATGGCGGCTATGGTGCTCTGCCCAAAGATGAAGGTGCCCACCAGCGCCGAGACCACGCCCCAGGCCTCCAGGCAGCACCTGCAGAGGCACAAAGCCGCGTCAGCGCACCCAGGGCTGTGCGTGCATGGAAAGCCCATGGCGTGATTTGGAGGCACCCTCACGTTCCCCTGCCCTGGAGATGGGGCTTGGAGACAAACGAGGGCCTGGGGCCTCACTACACACATCAGGGCAGCTGCCGGGGAGAGCACGGAGGGCAGGGCCAGCAGGTCCTGCCGGCCACCAAGGACATGGGCGGAGCTTTCAGAGCAACTGGGTGCTGCTGAGAAGATGACCGCGATGAAATGATTCCCACCAAGCTGCAGGGTGCCTGAGGGACTACGGGGCCCACTAGCAGAGGGCAGGGGACACGTGCCAGCTGTCTCATGGCTGCTCAGTGTCACATAGGACAGAGGGGACCCAGCCATAGTGCCCCCCGGAGCCACACCAAGGGAGCAGAAGGACCGAGGGCAAGCACAGGAAAACGCATTGTGAGGCCTCATGGGTAAATACTGAGGAGCTGGGTCTGAGGACAAAGCTCACACTCGAGGTTCTGAGGAGAGCTGGGTGTGGTGGCACATGCATGTCATCCCATTGCGCCAGAGGCAGAGGCAGGAGGATCCCAAGTTTGATCCCAGCCCGGGCAACTGAGCAAGACCCTGTCTCAAAATAAAACAGGGCTCAGGATGCATCTCTGTGAAGAGCCCTGGGTTCATTCACCCGTCTGCTTCTCCCAAAAAACCTTTTCAAGGAGCTCCAGAGATGTAGGAGACACAGGGCTGCTGGGAGCCCAAGTGAAGCTTAGGGGAATCCAGAAAGAACCAGCAGGGAGCCATGCCACAGCTGCTCCTTTAGAGAAATAGGCCCGGGGCCCAGGGGTGGGGGAGCCAGAGGACACCAGGCGCAGGCCTGAGGCTGGGACCTGGAGTGCCCAGAGTCACTTCTGCTTGGGACTGTGAGAGTGACCTTCTTTGCTAACGGGCCCTTGCAGATTTGTGATGACCACGCTGGATGGTGGTGGGCCCTCAAGCCACTGATTGTGCCCTTCCCTGGAGACAGGCCAAGGGAGACTGGAGGGCAGGAGACAGGAAGGCCCTAAGGATGGAGGCAGCCAGAAGAGACACAGCCTCAAGCCCAGGAGCAGCAGGAGCAGCAGGAGCAGCAGGAGCAGGGGCAGCCTCCCCTCAGCCTATGGCCTCCAGAATGAGAACAGTTCCTGTTTTGTTTTGGTTTTTTTTTCTCCAAATGCCTTCAGGGCAGGTTTGGCTGGCTTGAGTTGTGGGGATCGAACCACAGCAACCTGAGCCTGACTGCTTTGTTGAAGGAGCCACTTAAAGAACTGAGCTAAGGGGCAGGCCCCCAGTTCCTGTTGTTTTAAGGCCCCTGGCTGGGGGTGATTTGTCGCTGTGCCCCAGAAAACAAGCATAGCCTCGCTACCTGTCTCAGCCTCTTCCCTCATCTGCGTGAAGGGGATGAGGGAGCTGGGCCACACAGGCCCTCAGATCCAGGGGCCTGGGCTGAGCCTGGCCTTACCAGGGCCCTGCTGGGCAGACTCTCCCAGAAGGGTAGGCGTACAAGTGCATGACTTGGACCATTGTGGGGCCCAGCACACAGGTCCTCAGCAAGCCTACTACTGCAACGACACAGCACAGACTCTGGGCCTGGTGCCCAAGGCCTCCACATACACGCTCCTGCCCTCGAACCAGGTAACGAGGAAAGAGGAAGAGGCACCACCCATGGGCTCCCAAAGTGAGGCAGACCTCAGAGCCGCAGAACGCTCCAGCTAGACACGTGGGGCAGAAGGCACTGTCAAAACCCAGGACTGAGTGTCGCTGGCAAGGGTCCTGACAGCCCAGATGTTATCTCACTGTGTGGACAAGCCCCCTCCCAGGGCAGCCTTCGGTCTCTTATCTACAGGACAGGAGCAGCCACACTCCCAGCCAAATTGCCAAGCCCATCCTGGGGACACTCACTTGACTCGTGGTCCCATGGGCTCAAGATCCACGGCATAGATGAGGCACAGACCTGGGAAGGACACAAGGTCTCTCAGCCCTCCCAGCAGACCCAGGTGAGGCAAGCGCTGTGGCTGAGAGCCACCAGCACCCGCAGGGGATGCCAGAGACCCATAGGTCCTTTGCCAAGCGTGCCGCCGTCAGCCCCTGGCTGGGTGGCACAGCCCCTGGTTAGAGGCCTGGAAGGGAGCCCAGTTCAGCACCCCATTAGCACTCGGCCAGAGGCCAGCAGCCGCATGGCCTCCAGAGCGCAGTCTTAGATAGCAGTGCCAACAGCCTCCTGGCAGAATCTGCAGGTGGTATGAGCTGCTGCCCATTTCTGAGATGCTCAACAGCTGCCAGCTGCCACCCTCTCCTCTTTCTGATTTTATGATAGATTTTTTTCATTTTTAATATTTTTATTGAGAACCAAATAGCAATGAGACAGTTTCACAACTGATTACTAGCACATTTTCAATAATTAATACATTGCATATTGTCCTATGATAGATTTTAAATAGTCCCACTGAGACAAAGCCAGGTGCCACCTTGTGGCCCAGCACCTTGTGGCCTCCCCTCCCTCGTACACTGCCTGCACTCCCTCTCCTGCCAGGCGACAGCCAACACCCAAAGGTGCCCCCCAGCATGGGGCCCAGGCGCCCAGGGGGACACAAGGGGCCCAGGAGCGCTCTCCCCAGTGCGCAGGCCAAGGCCATCTTCCTTGGCTAATCCCCTGCAGCACTCCCTCCCACGCTGCCCAAGAAGGCCCTGGAGTCTCAGGGACCCTTGAGTATACTGCGACCCGCCCTTCGGGTGCCACAGGCATTGGTGAGCCCTCCTGCCCACTTCTCCCTGTTCTATGGGTTCTCCCCAGGGCTGCTGAGAAAGCCCTTGTTGACCACCTACTGGGGCCCTGAATCTTTTCTAGGCTTGAACCCAAGACCCTACGCATGCCAAGGAAGTGCTCCACCACTGAGTGCACACACAGCCTGGGCCCAGTCCTGTCCCATTTCCCGATTTGAGTTCGGGTAATCCTTCCGAAGCTTCCATGTCTGCTTGGCGAGTCTTCCATTGGGCACGTGCCTCCCCAATGTGCACCAGCAGGACTGGGTTGGGGCCCCTCAGACACCTGGCTTCAGGCCTCCCAAGGTCACTGCCTAGTAGATGGGGCTCCTGAGGCACCAGGGGTCTCCTCGTGGGGAGGCACTGTGTGCTGCTCCCTGGAACACCTGCCCTGCAGACCTGGGAAGCGCCTTGCTGGTCTCCTGTGCTGACAGTGCTCGAAGCAGGACTCCTCACAGTCCTCGCTATGTAGGCTGCGACCTGGGCATGTCCGAGTTAGAGAAATGCACCCCAGGCCTGCAGCGGAAGGGATCGGTGCGAGGGCAGACAATGCTGCGCCCAGCTCCCTCCCCGGAACCCCAGCTGTAGTACCCCAGGCCTTCTCATCTGTAGGACTGGAGGATTGTTTCAAGACCAGCCTGGACTACAAAGTGAGCTCAAGGCCAGCCTGAACTGCATAGTGAGATCCTGTCTCAAAAGACAAAAACCCCTCCTTTTGCGGAGTGTCATCCAGTAAAAAGGCAGCTTGTAAAAATATGACCATGTCCTTTTCCCCTAGGGCTGGCATCATGTGATTCCTTCTCTGCCCCAAAGTCAAAATGAGGGCCAGGGAGATGGCTCAGTAGAATAAGCGCTTCCCTGGCAAGCACAAGAGCCTGAGTTCAATCCCCGGTTCCGCCAAAAACAAACAAACCAAAGTCAAAATGACCAAGGAGGAAAACATCTGAATCAATCCAGGACATCAAGGCAGCCACCGCAATACAACTAAAGACACAGAAGAAAACCTCCCGATTCGCTTCTATGTTCCAAGTGAGGGCCATATTTTGAGGGGATTTGTAGCAACGTTTCTTCTAGTGGAATAAAATTTTATAAATGTCAGCTTTCACTGTAGTTTCCCAGCACATCTCGTACCCATGGGCCCTCGAAGGGCTGCTGAGCGGCTCAGCTCACACTGGGCCCCGCTCAGTGACCAGGCAGCCAGGTAGGGCCCGGGTCCCCTCCCCAGGGATGCCCACCTCCACCCAGGAGCTCCGCCCAGCAGAGGGCCCGCCAAGGACAGAAGGCCCGCAGTGCGCCCCCACCTGGGAAGATGAAGATAAAGAAGGCGCTCACACCGCCGATGATGCCAATGATCTTGCTCAGGTCGGGCAGCAGCAGTGCCATGGTGAGCGTCCCGGCCACCCACAGGACAGTCAGTGGCACCCGAAGCCACGGCCCTGAGGGGTCCGCCTGCACCAGTGGCCCCTGTGCCCCACAGCTCCTCCTCCACAAGTCCTGCATCACACACCTGCAGGCCACACAGTCACAGACACACATGGGCATCCGAGGCTGCGGCACCCCAGCCCCCGCGTGACACCCAGCAGGGCTGCTGCTCCACACACTCGGCTGCTGGGCCACCCCAGGCCTGGGCAGCTGGCAGCGTGGAGGAGGTGGGAGGCAGTGTACAGGCAGCTTCGGGTGAACCGCCTAAACTCTGGGTCCCGTATCAAGTGAGCATGGACCACCGGGAGACCTGACAGCACCCAGTGTGCCGTGGGGCCCCCCGCCCTGCTCTTGGGCAGACTCACCTCCCCAGGAAGAGCACAATGGGATAGACGGTCACGACGGAGACAGCGAAGAAGACCCGGGCAACGACGACAGCTGTGTTGTTGCCGGGATAGGACATCAAGATGTCAGCAGAAACGTCTGCCCCAAAGGTCAGGAAGCCATAAAGCCCTGCCGCAGAGGGGAAAGGCGGAAGGAAGCCAGAGCGCTCGTACTAGAGGACACGGCCACTGCCCCAGTGTGCACACGGCCCCTAAGGCCACCTCCAGGCTGCTGGAGGGTTCTGGGAGGGACCCTGTCCTGCTGTGTCCCATGGCTGTCCTGTCCCCAACTTGCAGGCCTCTGCCTCGGCAGCTGGGCACTCCTACACATGGCCCCCAGAGCTGGTGCCAGGGGCTATTTTAGAGGGACAGCAGCCTGGCCGAGATGCAGTGCAGGGAAATAGACACACCTCCGGGCCTCACTCCACAGGGGAGAGCAGCAGGCTGCACACCCACTCTACAGATGGGGAGACCAAGGGGGGGGCATCAGCCATCAGCCAGGATCAGAGCCAGTCTCGCAGGGTCGACCAGCTCGCCTGTCCCCGGGCCCCAGTGCAACACTGCCCTCTCAGACCCACACGTGTCCCTGCCTGTCCTGAGTGGTCACGTCTGGCTTCTCTCGGGCCTTTCTGAGCACCTGTCAACAGGCGTCACATGTTATGGACAAGCTGCCCAGCCTCAGGACCTCCCTGTCTGGGAAGAGGCCCCCCGGAAAGAGTCTCAGGTGACCTCAGGAGTCCAAGGCCCTGCCTGAAGTAGAGGTGGACGAAAGAGAACATAGCCAGGCTCCACGGCAGCGGGCTGGGAGTCCGCGGGCGCCCCGCTGCCCCGCAGATGCAGTGTGACCTCAGGCATGTCATGGTCCTTGCTGAGGCACTCATTGTTACCTTTGACGGTGCCTGCTGCCTCACAAGCTGGGAACACTGTGTTGTAACTCACCACCCAGATGCACCCCCACAAGGCTTTCCACCAAGCTCTGCTCAGGGCGGGTACCGTGAGAGGGCAGCCAGATGTGGGCTCGGCTTTGCCCTTGGGCTGGAAGGGAGGGTTGGAGTGCATTGTCCTGTGGATGCCCGGGAGGTAACAGCAAAGGCCCTAGAACGCTGAGCCCCACACCATCCCTGCCCTTCCTCCCCTGCCCAGCACTCTGGCACTGCCCACCTGTCAGTGAGTATATGAGGCAGCAGGCCAGCAGGGACAGCAGGGAGACCACGGCCCAGTGGGACAGGCTCCGTGGGCGCAGGCTGCAGTAGATGGACACGGCGGCTTCGTGACACTGAAACACAGGGCTATGGCTCAGCAGGACTCTAGCCAGCAGGCGCTGGACCCACCCACAGCCACAGGAGCAGCATTGTGTCTACAGGGCAGGGCGCACACTGTGTGTACCCCAGCACCAGGGGCAGAAGCAAACCACAGAGCTCTGTGAAGTATTACATGGCTCTAAAAAAGGTTAAGCACAACCCCATGCCTCAACACAGACCGGCCACACAGGCAATGCAAAACAGTAGTCGGGTGTGGTGGTGTGCGTCTCTAATCCCAGCACTCAGAGACCAAGACGAAAAGATTGCGAAGTTGAGCCTGGACTGGGCAGCTTAGCAGTTTAGTAAGACTCCGTCTCAAGATAAAAAATAAGCTTGGAGTATAGCTCAGTGGCACAATGCCTGCCTGGCAAGCACAAGGCACGAGTTTGACTCTCGGTACCAAAAAGTATGTAAACAAATAAATGGTGTAGGGATGCAGCTCAGTGCAAAGGTCCTGGGTTCAAGCCCGAGCCACACACGCGAGCACACGCCCACCAGGCAGACTCCCCTGCACCAGGGTCGTCGGTCCTCAGCCTAGGGACACAAAGACACAGCACCTGGGCCTCACTCCCATGGAGATGGCCCCATCTGGGACAGCCCCACATGTGTCTGCATGTGGTCACGTGTCCCCTGGGGTGCCATGGCCTGCTGCGACCCTGCTCCATGGTGACAAACAGCAAGACAGTGGCTTGGGGCAGGGTAGGAGAGCTACTGACTGAAGGAGGTGGCAAGGGGCCTCCTGAGGGTGACAGTGACACCTGGCACACACCCAACGTGTGAATCACACACTCCACAGGTCAAGTGCTCCACTGTAGTAAGCACTGCTCGGTCAACGCTAGGAGCCACTGTGAGCTGGCTTTCTGTATGTGTGGTGGCCCCAGCACCAGGGCCTCACAGCCAAGCACCCTGGTCCAGGACTCTCGCTGGCCCTTCCAGGGGTCTCCTCACGTCCACTTGCCCACTTGCTGTCAGGCCAAGGGAGCACGGATGCCTCCTCGGGACTCCCTCTGTGCTCTCTCAGGAGGGATCCTGTCCTAGTCCTGCAGCCCTGCCTTCCCTAAGAGAGCTCAGAGCCCGCCGCAGCCGAGGGCAGCCAGCGACCCGACTCCAGCTGCGCGCATGCAATTGCTCCAGCTGGCATAATGTAGAGAAATGGCCCAGCACGGCACCCCTCTCAGAGCACTGTGGAAGGGGGTGCCACACTCCCGGCCCTCCAGCCTCTGGTGGCTGCGGCCTTTGCTTTCTTCCCTGCGGACCCCCTCACTGCCCGGGACCCCTGGGCTCCTAGCAGGCTCAGCCAGGCCTTGGGGCACCTGGACCCCAGCCAGCAGTGGTAGGACTCGTGGGCCTGCTGCACATCCTGACTTCTCAGGAGCCCTGCAGCCCTGCTGCCCACAGTGGCAACCTCACCATGTTTCTCCCCTGCCACTTACACAGCTGGGAAGAGGCACCAGTGTCTGGCTGTCACAGGCTGCCTTCAGGGACCCACAGACCCACCCCGTGGGCTGGGTACAGCTGTGCCCCACACAAGGTGGCCACTCCGTGCAGGGGGACCTGGTCTGATGCTCCTGCTGAGGGCGTCTCTGGCTGGCAGGGGCAGAGCATGGCCCTTCTGTGGGGTGGTGTCAGGGGGTGCGGGCTGGAGGCAGAGCAGGCGCAGGGGACACAGTACCAACCCGGGGCAGCTGCAGGTGCATGCCTGTGCAGAAGTTCAGCGATGCCGTCTTGTGCTAGCGCATCACACAGCTACGTAACCGACTGGGGCTGTGACACCCACCGTGAGGAAGAGCTGGAAACGGCGCACCAGGGCAAAGCTGACACAAGGGGCCACCCATTACGTGGTCCCATTTGCATGAAATACCTGCTCCAAGGAAGCCCACAGGCAGGTCGGGGGTCACTAGAGGCTGGGCAGGGGTCAGGGCCACCATCGATGGGCATGAGGCTCCTTTCTATGTGGGGACATGCTCTAAATTGAGGGTCACAGCTTCACAACTTTGTTGTATGCAGGGAGTGGGGGCACTGGATAGGAGGCGGATTGCATCTCAGTAAAGAGGCAAACAAAAGCCCCAGTGTGGCCAGAGGGCAGGGAACAGAGCACTCCACAGCGCTGCCCCGCTTTGGGTGGGGCATGGGGGTGCACCGCTACATGGGCCGGCACCTTTGGATCAGGTCAGAGTTCCTGATGACCACAGGCGCAGTCTGGCCCGCCTTCCATCAGTGTCATCTGCATTTATCCTCCCCCCTCTCCCGACCTCCAAGCTCCCGGCACTGCTGCCCGTGTCCCTGGCAACTGCACTCCGCCGGCCAGCGGAGCAGCTAGGAGAACAGAGGAGGGAGCCGTGGGGCAAGGGCGTGGTCTGCAGGCATCTGAAGGGTGGCTGGCACTTGCTGCTGCGCCGCCTGGCTCGGGCCAGCACAGGGCAGCCACGTGCACACCAGACCACAGCCAGAGATTCAGCACCGTGCATCTTCCCAGACACTGGGTGTGCAGAGAAGCACAAGGACCCCACATGAGCTGCCGGCCAAGCCTCCGGCGTGCCATGAGCTATTTCTGAGAAGAGAACTGGGAACATTTGCTTTGTGCTTTTGAAAATGTTTCTCAAGGAGAAAAAGTGAAATAGAAACGTTTCAGAATTTTTTCTCAAACAGTTGTCCAAGAAGGTGCACCTGAGTGGGCGCATGCTGGTGGGAAAGGGAAGGGAACCATCCACACCTGCGTGCTCGGCTGTGCTTGCAGCGCTTTGGCTGGTGGTGGTGGGCAGGGGGCTGTGTTCAGGAGTGGGAGGTGAACTGTCTCTACAGTGACGCCTGGAAGGGTGGCTGCCACCTGCCTAGGATGGGAGCCGGCCCCCCGCCTCATCACCTCGCTATCCCTCCACACATGTGTCCTTTCAGCTGTCTGGCACCACCACCTTCAGCAGCTGTCCCTCACTCTCAGCACTCTCTACCAAGATTCTGTCTGTCCTGTCACCTGACCCCACGACCAGAATGCCTGGACGCTCCTGGGCTTCCAAGGTATGAGCTTCCTTTCAGGCCCTGGCAGTCACGGACACTGATGGAATCCACCCATGGCCCAGTGTTCTCACTGACACTCCTGTGAGCATTCTGTGGAGAGCGGGACAGGCCCCAGGTCTCTGCTGTACTCCACACCAAGCAAACACGGTGCTGTTGCCACTGCATGTGAAGGTCAGGGCCCCAGATGCAAGGGCACTTACGCTCCCTAGGGAGCCCAGACGCAGCCCCACGTGCATCTGGAAGACAGCTGAGGGCGCATCCTAAAGCAGGTCCCCCAGCTCTGCCCCGAGGGGAGCCACGCCATCCCCAGGGACCAGGAGCCTCTGAGCACCACATGCTACACTCACCTGGAAGCCAAAGCAGATGGTGGGGAAGACACTAAACACTGACATCCAGGAGGAGGGGCTGTGGACAGACAGGGACAGGTGTTTGGTAAGTGGTCAGACTCAGGTCACCTGCAAGGGGGAGGATGCTTCTAAATGATCCCAGGGAGATGTGACCAAGTGTGGCTGTGAGACATGTTCCTCATGACTATGTCCCTGACACGGCCTTGTCATACAGGAGAGAAGAGGACGCTTGTTACATATTGCACTTTGGAAATACACCTTTGCTGAAGCTCAGTGACATGGCAGTCACCGAGGTCTGTGAGGGCCAAGGCTATTGGGGCTCCTATGTTCCCTCCTGAGGCATCTGCTCCCAAGGTGGCCAGGTGCAAAGTGGGGGCACAGGCAGCTTCTGTCCAATGAAGCCCCAATATTCTGTTCAGCCAAGAGGGCAGATGAGCAGGGTACAGCCCTAGGGTCAAGTCCTCAGGTCTCCCCCAGTGGTCCTGGCTTTGGACAAGCTCCTTCTGTGCTAGGCCCTCACACCAAGAAGGGACACACAGTAGGCTGGGACATGAACAGCATCCCCTGCAGTCAGTGTTCCCTGGATGCAGTAGACCGGCATCCCACAAGATGCTCACTGTCTAACTCTGCACATGTGTTACCTCAAATGTCAAAAGGACTCCAGGCGGGGTTAGAGACCCTGAGGCAGAGTCCCCTGGGCCACAGCACCCTGAAATAGAACCCCACCTGGCTGTGGAGGGACAACGGGAGCTGTGATGGGGGCAGAGGGCAGACACACACAGGTGGCTGCCCTGAAGAGCAAGGGGCCACAACAGGTGGCCGCAACAGGTGATTTTCCCTGGAGCTCTGGGAAGCACCTGCCCTGTCTTCCCCTTCAATCTGCTCTGTGACTCTCAGATTAGACCTCTCTAATCTGCATTAAGCTGCTCAACATGTGGTCCCTTGTCACAACAGCCACAGGCCTCCGAGCCAGAAGTGCTCCTGTTCTATGCTGCTCTGTGGCACAGCCAGGGGTGGCTGGGCTTCCTGGTCATTTTGCCTGTGTTTCCACACTCTAGCTGTCCGCCTGCCGAGTGGGCATGGGCTGGGCCCTCCCAGTCTGACCCTCCTGTGCCCAGGCAGTAGTGGTGGAGCCCCAATGTCATAGTCTCCTGCCCCAAGGACACAGGGCAGCAGCCATCGGCTTGCTGCGCTACCACCTCTGTCTCTGCTGATCATTCCCATCACCCCCAAAGTGCTCTGACCTCTGACCCCATTCCCCACTCCTCTCCCTGCTCCCCATGTCTTTTGCCGTCTCCTCTCTGAACCTAACTCACCTTGGTTCTGGCCCCCACCTGTCCTGACATGGCTCATCATGGCCCCAGGGACCTCCATGGGCAAATCTGATGCCCTGGTGGCTGCTCCCTTAATCCTTCCAGCATTATCTGCCAGCTGCAGGGACACACTCTATTACGCCCATACCTCAGCATCAGCCTTGCTTGGAACAGGGGCTTTGTAGAGGTGATTTGCTAGATTAGGTGGGGGGGGGCGCTGGGTCTGGGTCGGGCCCTCATCATGTGACTGGGGCCCTCATAAGAGGAGATGCTTGAGGGGGATGATTTGGAGGTGGCGGTGGCCCGGAGAGCAAGGCTTCTGCACCCCAAGGCAGGCAGCGCCTCTGCAGAGCAGGGCAGAACCTCCCTCCCCCTCAGGCGCCTTGGTTTTGGATGGCAGCTGTAGAGCGGACAGGAACTCCTAATAGGATGAACTCTCCAGCAGGGCCCATTTTGCAGCACATCTTACCCTGTCTTGTTACCTTCTCCCTGAGCTCCTCGATTGGAAGCACAGGATCTGGGCAGGACCCCTAGAGGGTCCCCACCATCTAGGTCTCTAGCCCAGCTTGGCAGACTGCAGGGGACAGGGGCCCTCTGGAGACAGCCTGTCACAGCCCTGCTGTGGCCAAATAGCTTGCCTGGAGGATTCACCTCACAGCACTCCTGCCCTGGCTCCAGCCGGCCCACCCACCCCTGTTACTGTTCCCCGAGCATGCATACGTGGTGCTGTGTCCAGCCTCTGGGTTCCGCTGCCTCTGCCTCTTCAGCACCTTTATGTCCCTGCTCTTTCTGGAGAAAGGGGGCTTCCCCCTGGTGTTCCCACACATCAGAGACACACAGGTCCCAGGGGAGCCGTGGAGGGCTCCTTCGTCCTCCGAGGTGCCTGCAGCCTTGGAAAACCCTTCCCACACACTCACCTCTGCAAGGGGCGGGGGTCATGCTCCAGGCCCTGGGGCCAGAGGTAGTACTGCGTGGTGACGACCAGGGCCAGGTAGCAGGCAGCCAAGGTGCCTAGGATACTGACACAGTTGGGAACAGCGTCAGGGGCCTTCTGGGTGACACACATGGCCAACACTGGGGTAGTGCAGCAGCATGTGAGCCCCAGCACAGTGCCCCCACACCTTGTGCCAGAACCTCTATCCCTTTGTGGAGCTCAGGCAGCCATGCACTGGCACAGAGCTGGACCTACGGGACCCTCCTGGTGCCTGGCAGCCTCAAAGGCATCAGCAGCGATGCCCCTCCCTTCCCAGGACAGGCAGCCCGCACTCGGGCTTGGCACCAAGTCAGAACACAGACAGGGCCCCTGGCTCAACCTGGAGGGGCTGCCTGCAGGAGTCTTTAGGGAACACCCACTGGTCCTACACAGTGAGAGAAAGGTGGCAGCCCTGGGGCAGGACCGGGACCAGGCTTCAGGTGCAGGGAAAGCCTCACGACAAGAAAAAAGGGCTGCACAGTCCGAGTCTGAGCACAAAGCCTCTAACAGCTGTGTAACAAAACGAGATGTGACACTGATTCTTTTTCCCCTGGGCTCCTATTCCTTGTAGGATTTCTCATTTTTTTCCCTTCTCCAAACTGGAGGTCCAGGCCTGAGGTTCCCATAGCCTCCACTGTTCAAGCACGGGCCCCCTAAGCAGTGCAACGGCCCTGCTGTGGGGTGCGCAGCCCACATACCTGGTGTATTTCTGGAAGGCAATCTCCCGCGGCACGGACAGTGGCAGGATGACCAGTGCAGAGAGCAGGGACAGCGCAAAGCGCTGGGAAGCGAACCACGGCTGCTGGCCACTGGGCAGGAGGGCATCAAACACTGCCAGGAGCAAGGCAGAAACTGAGCTGGGAGCTCAGGGGCTGCCTGAGGTCCAACTGGAGCCACCATGACTTGCCTGACGGGACACTTGGGGTCCCTCCACACAGCCTCTGTCAGCCCAACTGTTGCCTGTGGCAGCCAGAGGTACTCTAGAGGCCAAGGCTATAAAAGCCAGGCTGAGAGCCAGATGGGGTCCTGGCCCCTGGACAGGACGGCAGGCCAAAGCTGTGTAAGAGGCCCCCCAGTTAAGGGCCAGAGACACAGAGTTTCAGGGGAAGGAGAAGCCAAGAGTCTGGGGCTGTTCTTATTCTGCCATCAGTGGATGGTCACTGTGGAGCTGATCTGAGAGGCAGGACAGGTGGGGAGGGAGTCAGGAGCCCTGGAGCCCTGGAGCCCTGGAAGGGCGGGTGGCCAAGACCCCACTGGAGAGAGGGTGGCTTCACTGACTGAGGTCACCTGCACATGGTGGTAACCTTTCTTTGTTCTAAACAAAGATGACTGACCTTGCAAAGAAAGGCTTGGAGAGCAGCTCATCTGCTGAAAAGACCCAGGAGCCGCGCTGCTATACAGAGCCATCCCTAGGAAGGCCAGGCATGCCCCGCTGGAGGCCCCGGAAGGATGTGGGTACAGAAGGCAGCAGATGCTGAAGGACACAGATTCCACACCATGCTGGGCGGGCCCAGCACCTCCTACCTGCCGCGCTCACCTGCTGTCCACAAATTCTGCCCTGAAGTGGGGGCTCCCCCAGCTCCATCCCAAACCTGAGACTTTAGGACACTGCTTGAGGTCCTTAGCACCCAGGACAATGGTCATAGCTCCCTAACTTATGCAACACCCCTCCCAAACACCTCTATTAACATCTTGCCAAAGATGGACACAGCCCCAGGCACCTAAGGAGAAACCCATGGGCAGTGTCCTCTCTACCCCACCCACACAGACCTGGGGCTCCCAGCCCAGCATGGACTTGAGTCACACTGCTCTGACATTGAGCCTCAGGACCTTTGTCAACACAGCCACACTGTCAGCTCCCCGGAGCTGAAGCTTGGAGAACATTCCACGTGCCTCTGGCGGGCAGGGCACTTCATGAACATCCAGCCAGCCAGCGGCTCAGAGATGCCAGACTCTGTACTCTGGCTGGTAGTAACAGACAGCTTCCTAAGCCCTGGTGGCCATCATTCCAAAATCCCACAGCAGGGCCTTTTCATGCATGGGTCCAAAGAGAGAAAAAAATAGCAAAATGGGAAACATACATTCAATCCTATCAACAATTACATTCCAATTACATGTACACACTCCAATTAAGTCTGAGATTGTCAAGATGGTTAGAAGTACAAGATTCGAGCATATTCGACCACCTATAAGAAATGTATTTTAAAATGCAGAACCGTAATCCGGTCAAAGTACAAGCACAGGAAAGATCCCTACCACCTCAACACGCGTCCTAAGGAAACTGGGCTGGCCCTCGCTGCAGCAGGGAAGGCGCTAACTGTAACCCTAATGCCAGAGAGAAGGCAGACTACTGCACAATGAGAAGATGTGCCTCGTCACAGGGCCTTGACAACCATGAGGCAGAGGCCAATAAAATTAAAGGGAGAGCACCAGAAACTCTAAGTTCTAACAGTCCTCTCCTAGATATTGATAGAATAAGAATGAAATTTTTACAAAGCCAGTAAGGCTTCTAAGGAAGAACTAACTAAACAAAGGTGTTGATGCCATGGTCGAAGGACTGTCTCTACCAGTACTGCAGCCACCACAGCATGCACATCTGGAGAGCGCCCCGGGATGCTGGCCAGGCCGACCCGTCCTGGGCCCAGCGCCTGAGCTGGAGGGCCAAGCTGCGGCTGTGTGGCGGTGCACTTCCAAGCTCGCAAGGTGAGGTGCCGGCTTCAGCACAGGGCGCCCTCCTCTGTGATGCAGAGCTGGGGCGGCTCTTAGCAACTCCCCCAAATGGAAATTATGCTCAATTCAAACATCCCAACACCAAAGAAGACACTGCAGCTAAACTTAACAAGTGGCACAGAAACAAAAGCAGAAGGTGCCACTGAGGGGCAGCGAAGCAGTGCCTCAGGGGGCGCCGTGGGGCACTGGGCCAAGGCTGGGCACCCGAGTCAGACTGCCGAGGGCAAAGGTGCTCCCAGGGGTCTCGGCAGTGGCCCTTGCAGGAGGCTCCGTTTCCCCATCCACAAGGCAGGTGGTCTCCCCCTCACACTTCCTGTTATCCTGCTGGCGACCAGCGGGTGTCCCCTGGGCCACATCTGGAGCTCAGGTGTGGTCTTGCCTCTATGCCTTCCTGGGGCCCCTCCACCCAGTGCCTTGTGCCCTGCCATTTATCGGGGACCCAGGTGTCACTGCAGGCTCTGCACCCCAGCCACCCGTCCTCCAGCAAAGGTACTCACGCTTCTCTAGCTGGTCCCCGATCACCCTGAGGAAGGCCACAGAGATCATGAGCAGGTTGACGATGAAACAGGCCTCGCATAGCTTCCCCATGGTGGTACCACACAGCCCTCGGACCACGCCCTGGTAGGTGTCCTGGCCACTGGCAGAGGCTGCGTAGCCCAAGGTGATCAGCCCGCTGATCAGGAACACCAGGGAGACCTGTGGAGCCGGACAGTGGGGCTGGGCAGATGCACCCTACACGTGGCCCTGCTGTTGCAGGAGGCACGGCCCCGCCTGCAGCTGGAACTGCACAGCAGATGAGCCTGGGTCCTGACATCCTCCCGCCTCAGCGGAACACGGAGACCGAGGAAACTCAGCATTCAACTACTCTTGATATCACCTGGGTTGTGGGCATGGAGGGCATGGACAGGACAGAGGTGGGGCAGGCACACCTGGTGTGGAATCAGACTCGACTGCTCTCCGCTGTGTGTCGTAGACAGTTTCACTCAGCCACCCGGAAGTGGGTTGGCCCTGCCCACCTCCCAGGGAAGTGGAACTTGCAGGTGCGCTCAGCTCAGTCCTGCCCGGGGCCAAGTGCACCAGATGGGGGGCATCCTGCTCATGTCCTCCTAGGACATCTCAGTGGTAGCTTAAATATAGTATTCTCCAGCGTTTATCGTAAACACCTTCCACACATTGGGGAGGGAGATTTCCACAATGAACGCTCACAATCCACACCTGAGTTTGCACCATGAACAGGTGCTAGCACCTGTTGATCGTGTCTCCACCTGCGTGTCACCAATCCATCTGAATTTGACTTTTCTGCAGTATTAGGGAGTGAACCCGAGGCCTTTGCACTGAGCTACATTGCCAGCTCTTTAAAACATTGAGACAGGGTTTCCCCTAACTGGCCCATCTTCCTGCCTCAGCTGCCTCTTCGTAGCCGAGATCACAGGCGTGAGCCACTGCTCCCAGCTGGTTCAGGACGCCTTTGAAGGTGAAGGTGTCAGTGTCTTTCTCTCAAGTGCTCCGCACGTCCACAACAACACCAGCCCCATCCTTCTTCCTCGTGGGTTCAGTTCACACAGGACATGCAGACTCCTCTGTGTTTTACCGGGCATGACAGACACACGTGTGCTCCAAGCCCCGTGGCACAGGCACCACCGCCCCCTACTCCAGCCCTCGGGCTCTTCTCAGTCAGTCTCCCTAAGGGAAAGCGCTGACTTGGCATTTTTGTGCCTTTGGGCACCTTCAGACCTGGCTTCTTCCACTTGGTGTGGAGCTGGGGAGACCCGTGCTCATGAGCACCTCTGTTGGGTAGGCCAGAGCCTAACCCTCAGCTCCCGTGGGCTCAGAGCCCCTCACCTCCCACCAGCCGTCTCGGACACCCTGGGTCATGTGCAGCTCCACTGTCTGACCCTCTCAGTGACCCTCGTGTCCCGCCTGACTTCCCATTAGCCCACAGCTCCAGGAGGAGTGGCTTGCTCCAGTGGCACACCCGGCAAGGAGCAGCTGAGCAGCTCCTGAGGATGTGACTGGTCACCGCCGAGGCGGAGCCAGGGTCCCACTAGATGTTAGAACACCCACCCCAGCCAGCAGTTCTGTGAGCCTGGGCGGAGCAGCACAGAAATCTCCACGGGGCGCTCATGCACCCACGTGCAGCAGCTCTTGCCCTGTGACCAGCCTGACCTCCAGGAAAGACTCGAAGCGGCAGGAGGGCAGACACCTCTGTACTCCACCCAGCGTAGCCTGGGTTCCTGGGCAGTGCCGCTCCTGTGCCAGGCTCTGTCTGCACATCGGACTGCAGCTAGAGGGTGAGCGGAGACCAGGTGGCTCCCTCCTTCCTGGCGGCAAAGGCGGATTTACGGACGGCACAGAGGCTTGTACCTGTGAGCCGCTGGCTGTGGGTCCAACGCACTCACCTCTGAAGATGACCTGCTCTGCCTAAGACCACAGGGGGATGCCATCCCCATTATGGGGTGGGGCCGGCTCTGCATTAGTTCTGTCAAGAATCCCACCCAGAAAAGCTGAAGCCACATCCCCAGCGCCCCAAGAGCCCCCTGAATCTTCCCAGGGACTTACCAGCTCCACCAGGAAAGCAGGCGCCACGCCCCCCGCCTGGTGGAAGGCCCAGGGGAAGTTGAGCAGGCCGGCCCCTAGCGTGGACTTCGACAGGATGAAGACAGCGCCCAGCGAGGACAAAGTTGGGGTGGCCGTGGCAGGAAGGGGCTTTTCTCTAAGGCTTCTGCTTCCTACCATCTCTTCCTCCATGGCTGGGGCCAGAGAGGGCTGCAGAGAAAGGCAGTCACCACACGGCCTACCCCCAGCTCAGTCTCACTTCTGAGATCCAGCAGGCTTCTCTCCCCAAGTCTGCAGGAGCCAAAGCCTCTTGCCCTTCCCTCTGCCCTGGCCCCACTTCCAAAGTCAGAGCCCAAGGTATTTGCCCCCATGACTTCCAGCCCTTATGCTTTTTGTGTGTGTGTGTGTGTTACCTGGAATCAAACTCAGGACCCTGTGCTTGCCAGGAAGGCACTTGTGCCGCTGAGCTCCATCCCTGGCACACACTGCCCACCTTCTACCCTGTCCATTCTCGCTTCAATCTTCCCTCTGGACCCCCAGGTGACAGACCTCTTCCTCCTTCCCTCTTCTCTTCCAAACCTCCAACCTCCAATCCCCGTCAGCCCCCAACCCCTTATCCCTGTCCACCCCTGTGCTTCCCTAACTCCTGCACCCAGTGACCAAGCCCTAGCCCTTACCACCAAATCCCACTGTGAGAGGCCAGACAGTCCTCGCCTCCCTTCTCCAGACAGGCCTCAGGGGGCCTCCAGGTACCCCAGCTGCATCGCGTGGGTCAGTGTTGACAGTGGACTGAAAAAGGATCTAGTGCTTCCAGTAACAGGCTGAGTCCTCTGATCACTCAGGGGCCCTGGAGGACATGGGTTGGGGCAGGGATAAGGAGCCAGGACCCCGACCCAAGAGCCTGCAGCTGCTGAGCTGCTGACCGATCAGGCACCTTAAGACAGGCTTACCAGAGGCCCCGCCCCAGGGTGAGGCGTTCTGTGCAGCCCAGGAGGCGGGCAGGCGGGAGCTTGCTGGGAGTGACCAGGGCGGGCAGCAGGGCTCAACTCCTTCCACCCAGGGCCTGGGGGCCACGGCCCTTCCGAGGCTAACCCTGTGCCCACATTCACCTGGGCCCTGCTGACTGCAGTACAGGCTGACTCCACCACTGTGGAAGTGGCCCTGGGGAGGCTGGGGTTGGTGGTCTCGGGTCACACTTTGATTCTGCACTGAGAGGCGTCAGCCATGCTGCAGAATATTGGCCAGAGCCCTGCTTGGGAAGATGCAAATGACATCAAATCTTGAATGTGCACCTATTTGTCCCTGGAAATAGTGCTCCCTCTCACCCCCCTTCCTGCCCTACAGTTGGCATCAGAACTCCGCGGGGTGTTATTCAGACAGCAGGCCCCATCACCAGTGTTTCTCCCTCAGTGGGGCTGGCACATAGCCTGGGAATCTGCATTTCTAGCCAGTTCCCAGGCACTGCTGATGTTGAGGGTCCAGGGACCCTCGCTGAGCACTGCTGCTTGGAGTGGAGCGTCTTAGGTGCCCAGAGCCCTGTCCGGGCCCATCAGCCTGAACGAGATGCCCCAAAGGGCTTACTCACTGGTTGGCTGCTGAGACCCTCAGACCCCTGGCTCCGCTCCTGCTCCACCCAGCAGGTGCTCCATAAATACCTGATCAGCCGTGACCAGCTTCTTAGCACAGGCGCGGGGGAGGGGAGCCGGAGGGGCGCGGGCTGGATGTATTAGGTACATGCACGCGCCCCACGAGCTGGGCTTTACACAAGTGTTCACGCTGAATCCTGAGCAGGCTGGCACAGAGCAGGGTCTGGCAGCATCTGTGGTCAGGGATGGGGCTGGGCCTGGCACTGGAGTCGGTCTGGCCTCCACGGCCTGAGATGTCACGCTGCCCTGAGGCCTTCAGCTGACTGTCACAGCTCTGTCAAGGCAGGAATGATGAATGGCTGAAAAAACACATGAATGCAGACTCCAGAAAAGGGAAAAGGTGTCCAAGAGTGCTGAACAAACTGCTACAAACTCAGTAGCTTGAAACAAAAGGCACTCAGCCAGGCATGGTGGCATACACCTGGGACCCCAGCACTTTGGGAGGCTGAGGCAGGAGAATCACAAGCAAGCGCCCAGCATCAAGAGATAGATTAGTGGCTTGGGAGACTCTATCTCAAAACTGAATAAAAAGGGGTTGGGGATGAAGGTCATTCTGAAAGCCCTAGCTTCAATTCCCAGGACGGAAGAAACAAAAATCCAAATGGAAATACCAACCAAGTACTTATTCTCGGCTTGGGAAGTCAGAATTCTAAGGTCAAGGAGTGGGCAGGGCTGAGCTCCCTTGGGAGGTGCCAGGGGATGGCCCTCTGCCCCTTCCAGCTTCTGGGGGCTGCTGTGCTCCTTGACTGTGGCCACATCACTCCCGTCCCTGCCTCCTTCCCCAGAGCTCACCGTGCTGAGCTCCTAGGAGGCACCCAGTGGTGCCTTGAACCCCCAGTGGCCCCAGTGGGACAGTGGTGCAGGCACCAGCATTGATCAGAGCCTCCTGGCAGCAAGGCAGACATGCATGCTAGGCCTTGGGAATGTGGCCCTGGGTGGAGTGGAGGTGTGGGGGGCTGGGGCCCCGGGCGGGTGCATACGATGTTCATACAGCCACAGGCTTCCCAGCAGCTACGCCGCTTGCTCTTCCCCCAGATCGGGCCCTGTGAGAGGCGCCGAGGAGGCCTGCACCAGGGCTGGGGCTTTGTTCTCCTTAATCTGGCTCAGGGGTGTGGGCACGGCCCTGTCACTGCCCAGGCTCCCTCATTAGCTGCCCATTAATGTGCATGACTTAGAAATTGGCCACTGGACTGTGAAATTCCAGGCAATGGGGAAAACCTCTTAATTCCGAGGGGCTTTGATATCCACCCTCTGCAGCCGGCATCACAGCGCTCTGTGACCTTTCCCGTGGCCCCCTACACTCAGCCCAGCCCAGCAAGCCTGGCACCAGTTCTAGCGTGGAGGGCAGGCAAGGGGGTGCAAAGGGGCCCTGTGACCACCCAGGTAGGGGCACATAGCACCTGCTCAGGAGCACCCTGCACCATACTGCCACCTCCATTCTGCATTCCCTATGATCAGGAGCTCCTGGGGACCCCTCCTTCCTGCCCACAGAGTGTATCAGGGAACACCTAGAGACTGCCAAAGGGCTCTTTCCCAACTGTGCTCACACCCCTTAGGAAGTTCTGAGTCAGAGGGCAGGCAGGACTCTGCAGCCAGTACCAGGAGAACAGAAGCCTTGTCCTTTGCTGGCTGCTTCTGTGACACCTATGATGATGGTCCTTCCTTTCTGGGGCTGCCGGGTGGAGCCGCTGGGGAGGCGTGGAACTGCATGCTGGGAACTGCATGCCCGCTGCTGCTGTTGAAGCAGGAGTACACGCCACCTTCCCCTGTATGTGTCTTGTCTTCTAGCCTTTGCCCAGCTGGAATCTTCTAGAATGTCTGTGGAACCGCAGCTGTTCCAGGACCCTAGGGATCCTTCTCAGCTGCCATGCCCGCCCCTCCCCGGAGTCCCAGAGTAATGGGTTATGGCAAGGTGGGAAATCCTGTCTTGCTCCCCAAGGAAGCCTGGAGGCCTATAAGTGCTCTCAGAGCTGTGTCCTGAGCTGGCAGGGCTCTGGCAGGCCCTCCACGCCTCAGCCCAGTCAGGCCTGCTCTGCAGCTTTCAAGCCTGGCCTGGCCCCCGAGCAGCTTGGCGGATGCACTCTTCAAGGAGCAGAGTGAGGCATCCGTGTCCTGCTGTGCTGGGGCCCCTGCACTCTGGAGCACGGGGGGCCCCGTCAGCAGCCGCTCACCCAGGCCCCGAAGTCTTCCCATGGACATGCATGCCACCTCAGGGATCGAGAAGCCCAGCATGGTCAGCACATGAGCGCCCAAGATGTCCTCGTCCCCACCGGCTGAGCTTGTAAGAATGTGAACTAACATAAAGCTCTTCCCGTCCAAAGGCCTCTGAGTTACCCAGGTGGGTGAACGTCACCAATGTCCTTGGAGCAGGACACCAGGGTCAGAGGACAGAGAAGAAAGGCAATGTGCAGACAGCGGGGTGGGCATGGGGGAAGACAGGAAGGGGTCGAGAGCCGAGTCTCAGCAGCTGCTGGGCTGGGGAGGTAAGGAAGCAGATTCTTCTGCACAGCCTACTGGGGGACGAGCACCTGGACTTCTGCCAGTGAGATCACTGTCAGGCTCCCAACATGCCCAAATATGAAACCATCGTGTTGTTTTGAGCCCTTGGGGAGCCCACAGGGCCCTGTGTCCCAGGCCTACCTGAGGGACTGAGGCATGGGCTCCCACCCCCACGGCCCTCCCATCCCGCCTCTGGCACGGCTGTTGCAGAAGCCCCAACCTGAAGGGTAGGAGAGCACGGGCGCCTCCTCACAGCCCCTCTGCACCTGGCCCTCCAGCCTGCTGGAGGGGGTGAGCTGGCAGCCAGAGGGGGCTGGCAGGGGACAGAAGAGCAACAGGGTCTGCATCCACTGGCTCCCAAACCCTGGGATGGCCGCTCAGGCTGGGGCCTGAGGGTCCAGAGCACCTCCCCTGGTCTCCACCCCAGGGCCCCCTGGGAGCCACCTGGCCATGTCCCCTGGGTGGGGGCAGGGGTATCTGTGTGCACTTAAGAGGACGGGAGAACTGGCCTGAAACTGTAACCTGCCAAGTATAATTTGTCAAGTTATACTGACGATGCTATACGACTGCCTCCACTAATTCCAGAGCACTTTCCACACCCCAAAAGCAAGTGCCTAGCCTGGCCTGGCAGCGACCCCCCTGCTGTGTCCTTGGGTCTGTCTGCCCTGGACATGCGGGAACATGCTCATACGAGATGTGGCATCTGCGTCACGGCTTCTCAGCCCTCTCCCCCACAGCAGGGGGCGCAGGTCTCCAGAGACCACGGCATCTGACGGCCCTGTGTGGCTCTGCCCCTTGGCCACTGTGCACACCTTCGCTGTGAACTTTGTCCCAGAGGTTTTTGACTGTTTGTTCATTTTCATTTCCCTGAAAACATGCCCAAGAGTGGAGCTACTGGTTTCCATGGTAACGTCACCCCCAAGGAGCCCTCCCAATGAGTAGGTGACTGGGGAGAGAAGCCCCGAGGTGTGTATTTCCACAACAGCCTCCTGCAATGCCTCTGTATCCCCAGCTCATGAAACCAGTCTTCTCTATTAAGATCTACTTGGAAGGGCATTTAAAAAACAATCCAGGATAGTGCC
>NDGN011458595.1:0-23174 GCA_002564285.1 Tympanoctomys barrerae | reverse complement strand
GATCTCTGGGATGGAAGGTGGAATTCTGGGCTAGAAGATGGAATTTTGTGTTGGAAGGAGGTAGCAAAGGCACAGCAGCAAAAAAGGAAAACTGTTAATACCACTGTTAAGGCTACATTCACCCTAGGAAAGTAAACTGTGGCATTTACATGTTGGATTAGCCAGGGGTTCACAAATGTTTTCTTTCAAAGGCCACATAATAAATATTTCAGTCTTTGCTGCCATATAATCTCTAAGGTACAGTCCTTTTATTGTTTTTCCATAAACCTTTACAGCATGAAAGCAATTCCATGTTTATGGGTTATACAAAAAAGTGGGGGGGCAGGGCTGGGTAAGTTTGTTAACCTGTGGATTAGGCCAATTCAAGAGACAGTTTCTTATTTCAGTAACTACCTCCTCAGGACAGAGTAAAAATCCCCATGATAAGGATTATTACTCACTTGCCCTTCCTCTCCTGAGTCTGGCAGGCTGCCTACTGCAGGTACATGTTGGGTTAACATCTTTCTTTGCAGTGTCAGGGATTGAGCTCAGGGCCCCTACATGCGAGCTTCCTTCTGTGGTGTCTGTTTTGCAGCACTGGACAGTGAACACAGGGCCTTAATGCTAAGCCTTATCCCTACTCCTGTCCTGTGTTATGCTGCGCTGTGTTTCGTTTTATTTGGTTTGGTTTGGTTTTTAGTACAGGGTCTACAGGGTCTCACTACGTAGACTGGACTTGTAGTGATTCTCCTGTATTCAGCCTCCCAAGAGCTGGGATTACAGGCATGCACCACCACACCCAGCCTCCATGGAAGTCTTAGTGCGCCCTGGGGGTGGGGCTGGCGCTGTAGGCTGGGCACTGAACCCCAGTCCCTGCGTCTGCCTCAGCAGGCACTTTAATCTGCTAAGCTATCTGGCCGGCCCTTGTGTTGTTTGATAAGGTCTAAGTCATTAAGTTTTCCAGGCTGGACTCAAACTCAAAATGCTCCCGTCTCAGCCTTTGGCATAGCTGGCACTGCTGTCTGTGCCACCACATCCAATTTATGGATGTATTTACCACTTGATGAAGCTGGGAAGGAACCAGAATGTGTCCTGCACTCTTCCAAGCTGACTGCTTGTCCTCTGAGAAGGTGTCATCCAAAAAATGCAGCCAGGAAAAGGCAGACACAACGTAATTACAAAGGAAAGAACAACTGCCATTAAAGATAGTAACAAACAAGCAAGAAAATCAAGAAAGCCACTTTATGCCCAATGTGGAAAAGTAGGAGGAAGTGGGTCATGCAATTCATCTACAAAAGACACTGAAATCCAAATCAGAACTGGCAGAACTGCAAACCTGCGAAACGCTGGGGCACTTTAAACAAACCATCCAAAGACTGCAGTGTATTTTTCTAAGCAACAGAACGTAGAGAAGAGTTTATTATATATTTATCAAAAGCATGTATTTGTCCTCTAGGACATACTTCAAATAGCATATGCTAGCTGAACACTTTAAAAAGAAAACAGACCTAGCAAAATGTAACTAATGATCTCAGACACCATTCCTAACACCCACTCTGTAGAGACATGGTAGACAGTGTCATGCTTATGAGCTGCCCAAAGGAAAAGGGCTCCAGTCAAGATTCAGTGCCTGGCCACGTGGCCCTGCACAACTCCTTGAAGCTCTGAGAGCTGCAGTGCAAGCTGTCACAACAGACACACAGCAACTACATAACTAGGGACCTCCAGGAGGAAGGCAAGTGATGGGGACTGCACACTCATTTGCCACAGAGCCACCACGGCAGTCTGCACCAGCTTTGCTTTGGTCTTCCCACACCCTGCATGGTCCTGGGCAGCTTCTGTGGGAAGAAAGCCCAAGGCTGTAAGACATTATCAGGGGTCCCAACAACCTGGCCACTTCCTCCAGGAGACAAGTGGAAGGATGTACACGTGCCTGTCATCAGGTTCATTCCGTTAAGTCTAAAACATAGCAGGAGCAATGAATCACCTCTCTATGGGGAGATTGCTCCTCAGCCCCAAGGCTGGGGCCCAGTGCTGCCACAGGACACAGGAAAAGGACACAGAGGGCCCATGGCTTCCAGGCGGTGTGGCTTTGACACAGCACAGGGCCAGCTCAAAGACTTGGAATCAGACTTGTCACGGTCACCAACTATGGGAAATTGGGCCATATCCCGAAGCACCAAATCTCCCAGCTCTAAAATGGGGAGACAAATTTCACTCACAGATCATCTAGGAGGATGAGTGATGTTTATAGATAAAGTTTCTGAAGTACCTCACCCAGGGCAGTGAGCACCCACAAATGTGTGGTGTGAGAAGCAAGACATCTCTGCTTGCAGAAGCAAAGGCAACTCCCACTCAGACAGCATCAGGCTGCACTGGCCTCCCCCGGCAGCTGCACCTCCCTCGAAAGGACAAGGCCCACAGGGAAGTGGGTGATGGCCACTCCTGGCCTCCAACAGAGGTGATAAGCGCTGGTGGCCTCTCCTCCTCTAGAAGCCCAGGGTAGATAAAGGAACCCAGAGAGTCTATATAGTGTTGTCCCCACATTTCATATCAATGAGATCTAATTTACACACAATGAAAACATTAAACAGCTAGGTACTTTTTAAAAAGTCACCTATAAAGCACTCAAACTTGTGATCATCCTGCCTCAGCCTCCCTACATGCTGAGATTACAGACATGTGCCACTGCACACAACTGCCGTGTACTTTGGAGAGTAAGATCTTCTGGCAATCTGGCTTATAACAATCCACCAATAATCACCTACTTCTCCCTTGGCCCTCTACTTCCTCTACTATGTCACAATCTTGGCACTAGACTACCAAAGGCTTGGGGAACTTTAAAACCAACAGACCTAGTGCTTGCTATTGATGTGCGCAGGCTGAAAGTGTTGCAAGCCATCTACTGCTATCTAAGAGGACACACGCATCTCTCCTATGACCAGGAGGAGTAGGCGGCCCTGTGGATAGCTGCAGCCCGTGTCAGCCAAGGAAGGACTATGAATGGTATTCTAAGAGCACAGCTTGTGTGTGTCTCGGACCCAGCGCCTCACAAGACAGACGTGCCCTTACTCTGCCAGCCCAAGGATGGTCTCCCGCTTGTACTGGTCATCAGCAGTGAAGCGCTGCACGTCCACGCCCTTGCCCAGGCCCTGCAGGAGCTGAGCCTGTGTGAGGTCCAGCAGCCGCTCGTTGTAGTAGTGCAGCTGCTCTGTGAGAGAGACCAGGTCCTCTGGCCAGGCTTCGTGTCCATGACGAGTCACGTGGCTGGTGACCATCCTGATTAGCTCTTTGGGGTCAGCCTGTGAAAGGAATGGGAGATGCATCAGGTGTGCACTCGCCAAGATGAGCATGGGAGGGACAGAGAAAAGGCATCATGGCCTGCTGCCACTAAACCCAGGGGCATCGTGGCCTGCTGCCAGCACAGAGGGCACTGCAGGCCACAAAGTCGGGACTTGGATGCAGGCCAGATACATGGGCTGTCCACTCCGTCCCTCCACATTGAAAACCTCTCCCACTTCAAAAGCAATACCTCTTGCTGCTTTGCCTCCTATAAACCTGCATCGCACTCTTGCCAGCACTAAAATCATGTATAATACCTCCCCCACCAGAAATTTCATCACTTTTGCCTCTGGATGCATTTTTGGGGACCAACACAAATTGCTTCCAAAATGAAAGCTGCAGTTCAACGACCCCACCCTAAGGAGCTACACAGAACAGGCTTTCTCCACAGAATCAGGAAAACAGAAACCAAGTGATGGATCAAGGGGCTTTGAGCAGGATTCAGTATTAACCAATTGGCTTTCCATATTTACATGTGGAAAAGGCTTATAAGGCCCTTGTGTGGCGATGGGCAGCTACTCATAGTAAATGAACCTCTGAGTCACTGGTCCTCACTGAGGCCTATAGTAGCCTGTGAAGCTGTGACACCTCAAAGGACAGGATAAGGCCACAGCTGAGGACCTTTGGCTCCAACCCCAATTAACTGAAAGGAGACTGCAGCTGTAGGCTCTGCACTCCTACAATAAATGCCAACCTAAAGATATGGTAGTTCTCCAGATTCACCCTCATTTTCTTCAGCTGTCTTTCTCCTTTGAAAACTTAATGAATATGGGCCACCCAGGGAAGTTCTTGGTCAGAACCCAGAGAATCTCAAAATCTGTGAAATTTTTTATCCTCCTGGAGATCTAAAAGCATACCACTTGTCTCATTTATTTAAGACTTCACTGTCCACTCATTCGGGAGACTGCAGGCCTATCAGCCCACAGAAACTGATATTAAGGGATATTATTAATCTGATAACCCAGCCCACACTAGATTCCAAAATCAGGAACACTTTGCATTACATAACAAAGCATCCAACTAACCCCTACTCTGCTTGATTTGGGGCTCAAGTGGGATAGCATTCCATGATTCTTAGCAGCTTCTCAAAGGCAATAAAATTATTCCAGTTGAACAAAACCCAGAAGCCAACAGCCAACAGGAAAGGACATTAAGGACGGGCCAGCAAGACTCACACTCAAGTGGATCTGGGTGTCAAAAAGCAGATTCCAGAATTACTGACAGAAAGCATGGAAGACAGCATTGACTCACTCTACCACTCATTTCTGGGATGACACAGGACACATTTTAAGATGAGCACACTAGGGGAAAACCCCCAAATCTACCCTGGTCCTTGGTAACACATACCTAACTTAAGCAAGCTGTCTGCATTTCTGGTGGGTAGAAGCATCATTCGGAGTCACACGGGAGATTTGTCAGGGCTGAGTCCGCTGCTAACTGCGCCTGAAAGTCTTGCTTGTTCCTGTGAAGGAACAAGCTGACAGCACAGATGAAACCCAGTTTTAAAAAAATCCTGGATCCTAGCAGGTGGACCTAAGCAAAAGTCAGCCTTACTGAATTTAATTTTCCCCTACCTCTTTTGGTCCTGAGTTCTATTCCTGAAAATCACAGGAAAGTGTCTTAAGTTAAAATACATGCACCTGAATACTGCAACAAGCTAGAAAGCTACCTTTCATTCACTTAGCAAATTTTCTGTGTGTGCATGTATTATATACCAAGAGAAGTACTCCGAGGGTATATGCCCATTCCTCCTTGGAAGAGTGTATCTTAGCTAGGTCCTCAGGCACCAATAGCAGAAAGGTCAGAGTTATGATCTAAGTCTAAATATGATCTAAATCTAAATGCCTTCTACAAAGCCTCCTGGCTGGAAGCTGATGATCACGGATGCTGTGCTCATCAGCATATCCATCATGCATGAGTTCAGGGCTGAATGTGCTGTAGGAGGCGAGGCCTGGTTGGAGGAGGTCACGCGAGTGTGACCTGGAAGGGTGCATTACTGGCTTTAGCTCCTTCCTCTCTGACTCTTGACTGCTGTGGATCAAGTAGCCTTTCTCTGCCATGCCCTAGTACCATGCCACTTCAGCCCCTGAGCCAGCTAGCCATGGACTGAACCCACTGAAACCACAAGGTAAATCATAAATCAATCTCTCCTCCTTTGAGTTTCAGGTATTAGAAATTTTTTAACCCAGTGTTGGGAAAATAACTAATATAGTTACCAAGAAACAGGAGGACAACTTCTAGTAAAGACTAGGGTATGTGCTGAGGTCCACATGGTGGCTATAGCCAGACAGAAGGATGAAGCAGGCAGACCAAATCTAACCATAACTAGACAGTACTTGAGACAGTACTTCCGGCAAAGGATCTGATAAAGGGGCCTCCTGCCTCAGTTCTTAGAATGGCTATGCTGCCCTTTAACTCAGTCGTCCTCTCCCTGCTGACTGGACTCCTCAGGGGACCACTCTGAGCCTTCTACTATGGCACAGCACTTCTGCAGGTACCCTGGCCATGGACAGCACTCCTGGGCCTGCAGGCCTATGGACACAGCTCATCAGGCACCACAATCACCACCTCAACAGGGCTGAATCTCACTGACATTCTCTGTTCTGGTGTAACTTATAAAAACCATGTTGCAGTCAGGGTTTACCAGGAAATACATTTAATACAGGATGCATAATTCATTGGAGTATTTTATAGTAGTCACCCAAAGAGTTAAATACAAAAAAGTTCAGTAAATCTCTCTACAGACTAAAGACCCAAAGAATCCAGCAAAGGGCCTGGATCGAATGGCAATGTCCTGCATGAGCCAAGCTGGAGGCCTAGAGTCCAAAACAATATCTCAGGCAAGTCTGTATCAAGGATCTACCCTGGGAAGGCCCAAACGTCAGTAGTGGAAGTTAGAAAGTCTACACCAGCGGGAATAAGGGTCTGTGCTAGCAGGCTGAGGGATCTGCACTGGAGTCAGGAAGGGATGTTCAAGGTAAGAACCAGAGTTCCCCCAAAGAGAACTGCAGCCATGTGTGGTGACAGTGAGACCTGCACTCTTCTGACAACGAGAACAGCCAAATTTACATCAGGAAACCCAGCAGGACAGGCTCCTCCAGGAGAACCAACACCTAACTATCTCCGCTCCAGTTCTCCTTTTATGCTGCTGGTGGCAATTCTCAGGTGGGCCTTCCACCCCCAGGGCCACACTGACGCCCAGCTCAGCTGGGCGCTCCAAGCTGACCATCAGTTCACCCACCACAAATCCCAGGGCCAGATGGAAAGCAGCACCACCAACTGGCAGTATAGAAGAATGGTGTGCAACTGCTGTACCTGGAGACACCCTTATGCACCCTGCAGAAAGTCACAGCAACTTTCAAATTCACATTTAGCAGGAAAAAAATGCACTATCATCTTTGTCAGTTAAGAAGTAGCATTTAAAATGAGCACAGACATGCCCAGCTTAGTAGCCAGCGGACCCTTATGACCAACTTAGTGAGTATGAACTTCAGAGTGTCACCTGCAAACCAGCAATGAAAACTGCTTCCATGTTGTGAGGCATCCAGGAAATAGTAAGTATAAAACAACAGTGGGCAGGTGGCTCACAGGACAAGCGTAGACCTTGGTACAAAAGCATACACTTTGATTGTACATCTTCTGTGTGCTTTCCCTCTCTTAATGTGAATGACAGCTTCTGGGTAAAGGCCTTTCCCAGGAAGCGTGCAGTCTTCTGCTCTGCAGATACACAGGACAGGGCACAGGGGGCCGGCTTTGACCTGCAGCTGAGTCTGCAGCCCAGCTTGAGGCTTAGTGGAGGGTGATGTGGAGCTGCTGCTTCACTGTTTCATCACCCATAAAAAGCATGCACACAGGCTCGGCAGCTTGCTGGGGGCCACCGATCAACATGGGACTTCAAAGCACCCCTCGGTCCTTCACTGCAACAGCCAAGTGGCCCAAGCACTCGCATAAAGACCTCAGAGCTAGTGACGGCAGGGGTGTGCACACGCACCGTCCATGTAACAACCGCCCCTAGCCACAAAGCCATGCTGGAGGAGTCCAGGCACACAGTCCCACGGCTGCCTCCGCTCACACCCGCCCACAGCACACACCTGGGTTCTCTTGTTTGGTGCGCACTCGCACTTCTTTCCTCCACAAGTCCCGTGATGTGAGTTGTCAGGAGAAAAGCCTTTAGCCCCTAGCAAGACTGCAAAGGGCTTTATAGGTAAGCTTCGAGATGATCCATGTTCAGTATCAGACTAATACTGTAAAATATCACAGGCTGTAAAAAATGCTGGCATAAAAAAGCACCAAGAACTTAAAAAGGAATAGTGGGAAGAACTAAATTATTCTATTTTTTCCCCAAATGTGGAAATTCAGTTCTTCAGGGACTGAATGAAATATAATCTCTCTAACAAATATGATCAAATCTCAAAAATACGTATAAAAATTCATGACAATGGAAAGCTCACTGACTCAATCTTCTGCTCACTAGTAGGAATAATAAATCCATTCCAGTATAATAGTCTCCATTTCTGCTTAATATTGTCTGGGAAGTTTTGAACAGGTGGTATGTTTCCCCTCTAGGGTTGTTATTTTGCTTGAGATAATTTTCTACTTAGTATTTTCAATTAGTAGCTTAAAAAAAACACATCCTAGAAAGTCTACCACAAAGTTTTGAATTTCATTCCTGCTGTGTTTGACTCTATAGACTATAAACAAAAAGACATATTTCCATTTTTAACTGATTTCATCTTCTGAACACTTTTTTAAAAGAATGCTATACAGCTGGCAAGACGGCTCAGCAGACTAAGTGCCTGCTTAGGTAAGCACAGGGACAGAGGTTTGATCCCCAGCACCACAGGCCACACTGGCCCCGCCCCCCCAGGCGCACTTAGCCAGCAACCGAGTCTGGGTGTGGCAGCACATGCCTGTAATCCCAGCACTGGGGAGTCTGAAAACAGGAGGATCACCACTGCTAGTCCACGGTGTGTAGTGAGACCCTGTACCAAATACATAAAATGTGCTCGCCCGGCAAGCACAGGGTCCTGAGTTCAATCCCCAGTACCAAGAAAAATAAATAAATAAATAAAAATTAAATGAAATTAAGAAATAAACAAATAAATAGAAAAAACAAAAAGAATGCTACAAAGATCATATTTGTAAAGATCACTTCAGGACAAATTTTACCATAGTTATAAAGGTAAGATTTATGCAGGAAAAGTCCAGGTATAATTCAACAAGAGTGGCTTCCATCTGCATTTATATATTATTATTCCAAATATATATATATATATATATGCCGAGGCACTGGAAATCACCGTGGCCTCACGGCGCAGAGCAAAATGGGCTGCATGACAACATGCCAGGAGGGAAAGTTCATGGCAGGCTCAGTGACTGCCCAGGGCACTGCCCAGGGAGTCTGGTCACAGACCGCATTTCAGGCCTTCTCTCTCCTTGAAGGCGACACTGTGGGCTGTAAACACCAACTGGAATACCTTGTGAAAATGACACTGTAGGGCACACTTACAGAACAGCAGACTAGTAGGCATACTGTAACAAGAGTTGGAAATCAGTTCACAACCTGTGACTATGCTCACAGCGCCTGTCACATAGCGAACCTTGCCATCTAGGCCCACATGTTCCCCCTTAACAATGTGGGAGTCAAACTGACTGTGTCCAGCTTGTAGTTTAAAAACATGCAATGATTCCACCTTGCTTCAAGGATGCCCAAGGACACTTTCAAATCTACCTACTCTTCTCAGATTCTCTCCCTCCCAGAATGTTCCTGTACAAATCAGCCTGAGTGTATGTCACATAATTATTGTATTTTATGCAACCAATCATGTAATAAACTATTAGCTTCATAATTCCCACTCACAAACTCAAACCTGACTCTGGGCTGGTGATTTGAACCTCTAGCTCCCCAGCCCACTAGCATAATAAATAATGACTTCTAACATGTCAGTGCAAAGAGTCTTCCATTTGGACTGATCCTGGTTTCTCTGTAACAACACAAGAGCAGCACTCCTATGGCCTGGGGCTAGTCCTGTCCTCTGTGCCCTCCACCCAAGAGGACGGGGGTGTCAGTGCTATTTGAACAGAGTTAGGGAAGGCACCTACTCAGACAGTGGCCTTGGAGGAAGACCAGAGGATGACAGTGCATCTGGTCTTCCTCTAAGGCCACTGTCTGAGTGGCACACACACATCCCCCCCACTTCCCTATCACTTTTAGTTTGAATATATATTTGATTTACTTATTTCTGATGCTCCTTTCCCAATGCAATGTCACTCCTAAAGGAGGACATTTTTCTTTCCTTATCGCAAGTCTGCTGGTTAACCCCAGCACCCTGCACTGAGCTGCGCTGCCAGCTGGTTTTTTATTTTCTATTTTGAGACAAAGTCTCACTAAATCACTACGTTGTCCAGGATGGCCTGAACTTGTGATCCTCCTGCCTCCGCTTCCCACACTGCTGGGATGACAGTCGTGTGCCACCACGCCGAGCTAGGGGGATGCTCTTACACACTCTGTTCACGCCCGGGTGAGTGTGAGGGTAGTAGGGCCCAGGCAAGCCTGGCTTCCCTCTCTACACACCCAGCGTGGAAGCTGGAGCTGGTGGGCTCTGCAGGCCCAGATCAGCACATCTGACCTTCCCAGGTGCAGGTGTCAGGGAGGGCTGCACGCTGGGACCCAAAACACTGTGGTGCTGGAGGCCACGCTCAGGTGTTTTCACTCAGAAGTTAACAATAAAGGTACATACATGAAAGCTGGGGGAACCTTGTGGCAGCAGGAATACTATGTTCCAGTATTCTATCTGTAAATCACTTTTATATCTGTGGCTTAAAAATAAAGCGCAGCACTCTCAAAGATGCATGTCGCCCCCTTTGCTGAGTTAGGACAACTGTTCTCCTCTTGGGTAATGAATTACAACACCAATCCTCCACTTAGCCTCTTCTACTGTTAGCCTTTCCTAACTTAGCACTCAGAAAAATAAAAGAGAAGTGCTGGGGGAGTATCAGTCACAATAAATGTGAGCAGCTCTACTCACGACAGGCAGATAAGCAATAGTGACTCGAGTCACATGGGCTGAGCCTAGTCACAAAGAGGAATTGTGTGCTTTGACTAGAAGAGTGGGCTCCCCCAGAACAAGAAGGGGACCAGGGGACTCACTCTGTACAGAGGGTGGCACTTGTCACTGAAGCACGGTGCGAGGCGGGCATAGATCTGGAGGCTGTAGTAGTATGCTGCCAGCTGGAGTGACAGTGCCGAGTGCGACTGCTTCGCAAAACAGCGGTTCGCATCCAACACCTAGGAAAGAGCAAGATGTAATTGATGCGGGGGAAAGAAGTGAGCAGAAGACAAGCCGTTCTATTTCGCATCATGACTCAGGAGGGCGATACAAGTTTCCATCATGTCACCCAAGGTCAAGCTGCACTTCAGTGAGACAGTGTGAAAATTCAGAAGACACTCTGCCAGGCAGGTGCACTGAAGGAAACATGGATCGGACGCAGGATCCAGGCAAAGGCTGTAGGGTTCTGTCTGTGGACAAGCTCCTATGAACACCGGCAGGTAATGACACCCATGAGAAATAGTGCCACTGAGAAAGGTCGCTAGAACGGACCCCTTGGCTTATTTAAAACTCTTCATTCCCAGGGCCAGCCAGATAGCTCAGAGAATTAAAGCGCCTGCTTAGGCAGAGTGCAGATGCTGGGGTTCGATCTCAGGCATGTCCTGCTGGCCCTGCCCTTGGGGCACACTGAGAGGACGATTGAGACTGGGCGTGGTGGCACATGCCTGTAATCCCAGCACTTGGGAGGCCAAAAACAGGAGAATCATATGAGTCCGATCTACAGAGTGAGACTCTGTAGACCTTATACTAAATACATTAAAATAAATAAATAAATAAAACCGTTCATTTCTAAGGACCAACTTACCTGCGGTAAGGCGAGGAGATAAGCAAGGGCCAAAGTCATGTCGCAGGGCAGAGCATCGCTCGCTAGCTGTAAGAGAACTAATGCAGGGATGTAAAGGTTACTGTGTGTGAGACCCGAGGACATTCACAGTGGCGTCATCATTCTATGCAGGACCCTAGGACATTCATAGTGACCATCACGTTTTCAGTTCTGTGTGGTTTCAACAGACCAATTATCTCAGGACTCTTGCAAGACATTTCATGGAAATCTACTCGGCACCATCCAAGCACAGATCCCACAACCTGCACTAAATAACAACCTCCCGACAGGAGGGCCCTGCTGCGGCAGCCATCACATGGGTCAAAGTGCCATGGAGATGTCCTGGACGCTACCCCTTCCGGGTAAAAGGGTGCAGGCCAGGCTGTGAAGTTCTGCGTTTGGTGATAGCCTATGCGAAAGGTGGTCACAGAAGTACTAAAGAGTCCTAAAATCAGAGCTATAATACAGCCCTTGTGCACGCTAAGGCGGGATGAACTTCTTAATTATTACACTGATAACATGACATTGTTCTCTAAGAACAACCCTCTTCAAGACACCCCACAAAAGAAAACCAGTCTTCTCTTCTACTCATGTCTTAAACTGTCCCAACCCTTAATGACTTTTCTACAAAAGTTTTATATGTGCAAAACCTACCAATGTCATGGCTTTAGAGTACACTGCCAATAAGTTCTGTGTTCATATGCAGTTTGTTAATAAGCAAGCATTTCACTCAGTGCCTTCAAGAAAATACCAGGTGCTCAGGCACAATCACAATATAAACTCTTTATTTGTAAAATACAGACTCCCATGATCTGAACTGAAGGACAGTGGCAAATAAATCATCAAAAGTAAATGTATATCTGGAAATACATCCCATGAGTTCTCCCACATTTCCCTCAGCTGGATGAGTATTTAAGTCATTTGCATAATAATCCAAGTACAGGCAGTATCTATGCCCAGTGATGGCGAACCTTTTAGCAATTTCAGTGATACAAACAGCCCACTATGGTACCCGTGCTATAGGAGCAAAGTCCCTACAATGTGTCATGGCTTATGTCTCCATGTACCCTCAAAGCCTCATGCAATCATAGATGGGGCATTCTCGGAGGTGGCTGGATCTAGAGTGTGTAATGCTGGGACTGATTCATGGTGTAATGGTAGGATCAAAGGCTGCTCGCTCTGAGTAGCTGGGATAAGATAGAAGAGACATAAAGAGGTGTGGTTGCCCCTGGTTGCTTCACTACCTTCTGCCCACTATGAACTGCTTCTCTTCTGCCCTTCCTGTGCCACCCAGCCTGGGAGCCAGCCAATTAGGGAGTGAAACCTCTGCTACCAATGAGCTAAAAAAAACTTTCCTCCTTTAACTGTGACTGTTGGGTATTTTGTCTCAAGTCAAGGTTCTCCATGGATGAGTCACAAGATAAAACACGAGGATTCTCTGTGCTTCTCTAAATATCCATTTCCTATGTGCTCTTCAAACTGTGTGAACCCAATGAATGGCCAATCACATCTCTCAAGAACCTGTATAGTATATGAGACATTTTCCAATCAAAGCCATTCATTTCAAAGCCCATTTCCTAGTTCACTCAAGATCAATGAAAACCTTCTCTGAACTAGATGTTACTATAAGAGTCCCTGAAAGGAATAAATGTGTTAGGACAAGAGAAAATCTCCTAACACAATACAAAGGGCCCAAAATAATTTTGTATAAGCAATTATAGGAACAAATAAGTATAAGATTAGTGAATGTATCCTAGAAGACTGTTAAAAACTGTAGGATGGAGGGATTAAGCTGTGAATTTGAATACCAGAAGATAAAGCAAGAGAAACTATATAAACACAGTCCATTAAAGGTCCTGGGCCACTTGTGTAGGAGTTAGAGCACAATTACACACCATACAAACAGCACCACACACACACCCCATGTCTGCCCCTTTGTATTCATCTTCCACCATCAGATACATGTCTACCAGTCCTTCCAGCCCCCAATGCAAGAAGAAAACCCAGAAGTTTCGCCAACTGCTAATTCCTCCATGCTTAGTCTTTACAACATGACCTTCGGCCGCAAACTCACCTAGCTGTTTTCCACACCCACCTTAATTTTCTTCAGATATTTTCCTTTATTATGCACAAAAAAGTCCACTTTCCAAACAGGCGTATCTGAAGCCACTCAGCAGAATTATCACTGTCTCCTGGAGGCATCCCTCAGGAGCTGTGCGTTCTGGGGCTGCCACAGAACTTTCCTTCACACAGCTGCAGACAAGCCAGGCTCAGGCCCACTGGGAAGAGGATGTCCCATCACTACAATCTTCTGGTCCCAACTTCTTTGTCATAACATCAACTCAATCTGCCTCTTATTTATCATTCATTTGACTATTTCCAAAAATCAAGGCACCCTCAAGGGATGACAACGTGCTACCACCAAAGATATTCAAAAAGCTGTGTTACAGACGGGAAACAAATGCTACACAGAAACAACCCAAACTAAGACAAAACCAGCTTGAAAGAGTAATGAGGACACAGAGGAGACACACTACTTGGGGACATCGCCCCAGGGCAGGATCTTCCTCTGTCACTGAGTTCTGGATCTCACACACACACACACACACACACACACACACACACACACGACTCACAGAGTAGCCACTGGCGTCTCTGAATGCATATAATTAAATACAAAGCTTATAGCAAGGCCAGAGAACAGAGGAAGCCAGATACCAGTGACTGTGTAAGCACAGTAGGGAGGAAGCTTGTCCTCAGACTCCTCTACAAGGTGGCATCACTCTCAGCAGGCCACCTAAGTGACCGTCCTAGAGCCCTGAGTCCTGGCAGAAGCACCCACAAGGCCAGGCCTCCTGCCTAAGTGCTCTCCACCTCTCTGCCAACAGTGACACTGCAGCACACAGCAACCCGCACGCAGGGGCCCATCTCTCAAACCTCAGGCCCTTTGGCTCCATCTTCTGTTTACTTTTTGGTTTATCTTTTGTGACATCTCACATCTACACATGTAGCCAGCAAGAGACACGAAATGAGAACACCCTGTGAACCGGTGTGCTGAATCCCTGGCTATCACACTATTGATGCACAGCGACTCACACTGCATTCTGGGGTTGGGTAAGCAGCCAGGACAATAAAAAGAAAAGCAACAATCAATGAAGACTAATTCATGGAGGAGGAATAATGTTACTACAATCTTCATACAGAGGCAACATCAACTATAAACCCACCAGGAATTACCTAACAGCCTTTAGGAAAAGGAACCAACACAGTCCAAACTGCAAGATTAAAGATAGTAAGTAGGAAAACATGCACCCTACAATCAAATAAAAACTTCCAGTATTCTAAGATCCACATAAATGAGTGGGGAAGTAGCACTTACCTTTCTTCCTGAATGTGAATACCAATTAAAGAAATATCTAAAAATGTTTATAGCATCAGTTTTGGGGGGAAATGGCAGTTCTACTGCCCACATATACTTGCCAGCCTTTACCCCACAGGGTAGTTGCTCAAGCAGCCTGCCTGGCACCGTCCCAGTGCACAGGTGGTGAGGGGACAGGAATATGTGAATGGGAGTCACAGACAAGACTTCCAAGAAAAGTGCATGCCTTCTTCTCAGTGACAGCTCAGACTACAGACCTGATGGCTGGAGCTCCAGCAACCTTTAAATCATGAGGTACTCACAAGGACAGCGCAAAAGAGAGAGAGCAAAAGAAAAGAAAAAAGTCAAGAGATCTCTACCCTGGAGCCCTGAAGAAACAAAGATGCTAAGGAGAGAGAGTAAGGCAGCAAGCCACCATGGGTAAACTCATACACATTTCCTTCCTTTCCAACTCTAGAGCTAACGCTATACCACCAAACAGAAAATTCTTAAAATTGGCTGGTTGTGGTGGTGCACGCCTAGAACCCCAGCACTCAGGAGCTGAGGCTGCAGGATGGCTGTTGAGTTCAAGGCCAACTAGGCTACATAGTGAGTTCAAGGCCAGCCTGGACTACAAAACAAGACCTGTCTCCAAAACCCTAATCAAAAAGAAAATTCTTAAAATAAGATGCAGATTTGTAATTGATTAAGCATAAAAATAGGAAAGAAATAAATAGGCATTAAGCACAGGACACCATTTGTTAAGGGAACTGTTCACAAAATTAGGCACTTAAAGCTAAGAACTGTATCTCATGCATCCTTTTAAATCCTCAGAGTACAGGGCTGGCCAAATGGCTCAGCAGATTAAAGCATCTGCAAGCAGGTGCAGGGGCCAGGGATTCGATCCCTGGGCCTGCCATGCCAGCCCTGCCCCCAGGGCACGCTGGAAAGGCAATTAAGACTGGGCATGGTGGTGCACCCTGTAAGCCCAGCTCTTGGGAGGCTGAAAGTAGGCAGATCACTATGAGTCCAATCTAGTAATGAGACCCTGAACATCCTATAGACGCTTCCTTAAAATACAAAAAAAAAAAAAATCCTCAGCGTAGGCATCCGGAAAATGCCAGGTTCTCAATAAATTACTAGGAACTCCATCCCTGTCTGTGTGCCCAGCTATCTGCACGTGCTCACCATCCCCCATCAGCCAGGCCAGTGAGGAGTTCAGGGTCAGGAGCACCTTGCTTACCTTCCGTGGTTGGAAACGCTCCACTCCCATCAGGCTCAGCCTCTGCCAGTTTCCCAGTCCTCAGCAGCACCTCCGCAAAGCTCTCCACAGCGAGCCACTGACCGGTGTCAAAGGTCACGCCAGACTGGACAGAAGCAATGCCCACCTGTTAATGCGTGCCTTTTCTAAGAGCATGCTCTTAGAAAACAACTGTAGGACACTGTAGTTTCTGGCAACTTGGACAGCAGCTTCTCACTACTGCATACGCCATTTTACTTAGCATTTCAGATGATTTTCATCTCATGTCATCATGTTGATGAAAACATACCCACAAAATGCATAAACAATAGCCAAGCCTAAAAAGTACATCTGCAAGGGGATTTGGACTTCCTCCACATGTCCATGGTAGATGACAGGGAAGCCTGTCTTTTTAGGGACACTGCCCTTACCTCAGTAACAGAAGGACTCGAGATGACTGACGCATAGAAAGGATGACATCCTTGTCTTCCTAGGTCTTCATTGGCTACAGTTCCAGCTCGATAAGAGCCACCAAATTCTTGCCCCTAAACAAAACCAAGTGAAGAACAGTGAGTAAAAAGAGCAAGGGGCAGGGAGGGAAAGTGGATTTCAGGAGAACCCTGATGTGTCTCTGAGACTGGATGGGTCATGGAACACACACTTAGCAGGGGCCTAGGCATGACAGTACATCCGAGAGCAGCACCTCGACCCTGCCGCCAGAACCTCTTGCTTTCTGGCCCCTCTGGCCTCACTTAGTCAGAAGCACCAAGCAATCAATGTCACATACACAAAGCAAGTCCTTGTCACAGCAGGACAACCACCCCAGATGTCATGTGCATGTTGCTGCCCTGTTGGAAGATCAAGGAGCAGAATAACACTTCAGGCTTTGAGGTGTTAATCAGCTTTAACTTTCCACTCCATGGTCACCATCCCGCCTGCATCCTAGTGCACACAGTCACCCAGCCAGTCACACTGCTGGAGGGATCTACCCTCACCAGCCCAGCTCAGCCACGCCACTGCTCAAGCCGGACCCCAGGAAGATGACAGCAACACTGCCTCTTTCCCTGTCACTTTGGCAAATGCCCTCACTCATAGACATCTTTTGTTCTCAGCACCCTGAGAACAACCCTACAGGCTCCAAGGGGAGTTCATCTCTCCTCTTTGCCTTTAACATTCCTTGCTGGAAGAATCCAGCAAGAGACATTCTACCAGGTGCTGTGCAACTGCTTCTACCAACACAACTAGGAAACAGCAAAGCTGTTGCTGCTCTAGCAGTGACAGCCGATTTTAGGAAACACTGGCTTAGGGTTAGGGCTCACATGCAGGGTCCCTTCTAAAGCCTCAAGTGCTCACCTGTGGCCTTGGGGGAGAAGACTAGATGGAAGGGAGTGATACTAGCCATGGCAGTGTGGCACTGGATCATGGGTGTGACACTGATTTGTGGGTGTGTGTACTAGACCATGGATGTGTGACATTGGATTGTGGGTGTATAGCACTAGATCAGTTCACTGAGGGGGACCACCTCACCGCTGGGTGTGATGTTAGGAGGTGGGGTCTGGAAGGAAGAAGAGGGTCCCTATGGGTGTGGCCTGGAGAGCTAGTCAGTAGATACACATGCATGTGTGTGCCTTCCTTCTCCCCTGAGCCGTCTTCCTGCCTGCTATGCTCTGAGTGGTCTCTTCCCTTCACTGCCCATCTGGCATACTGACTTCCTACTAAAATCTCTAAGAACCCTGTACCCAAACAAACCTTTCCTCCTTTAACTTGTAGGTGTTGGATATTTTGTCTCAGCACTGATAAAGAAATGGAGACAAGCAGGTACAATGTCAAAATTTTACCTAAGACTAAAACCTTTTAAAATGTCCAATGGAGAGAAAAGGAAAATGCTCATAATTACAATCCATTGTGAAGTATGAAGGAGTGGAGATAGCCAGATTCATCCCAGAGTCAAGTATACAGCAGCTCAGGCAGAGGCATCTGCACCCAGCAGCTGTGAGGCTCATGCCCTTCAACCCCCTTCCTTGTGTGTCCCATGTGTGCAGGGTCAGCAGGGCCGCACACGGCCCAACCCCCACATCTTGCTTGTTTTTCGCAGCCTCTCTTCTCCCCTCACTCCTCCCAGCAGCTCCTGCACAGCATCAACAGGACCTCACTATGGCTTGCACTGACCACACACTCTACCCCCAGAGCTGTCCAGCTGTGTCAAACTGTGGCCACATGGCACTTCTGGGGCTGGGATTCTACTCCCCCTCTGCTCTTGCCCCCATCCTCCTCCCGCTGGCCTACACTACTCCCACATGTGACTACTACTGTCTCGATGTTCCCAAAGCCTCATGTACTCATGCAGCTTCTTCGGAGGTGGCTGGATCTATAGTGTGTGACACAGGCATGGACTAGTGGTGCAACCTAGGCCCAACGGTTGTAGCATTAAGGGTGAGGCTCCACCTCAGGACCCTGGTAAGACGAAGGGAGAGAAAGAGCTGGGGCTGGCCCTTGCTTGCTCTCGCCTACCTGTCTGCCATGGATTCTTTCTCCCCCAAGACCCCCCTCTGCCATGTGCCACCCTGCCTTGGAGCCAGTCACCATAACTTAAACCTCTGCAAACTGTGAGTTTAATAAACCTTTTCCCTCTCAACTCTGAGTGTTGGAGATTTGTCTCTGCAATGACAGAAAAGTAATGAGGACAACTACATTATGTTCTATGGGACATCAAGTGTGTACCCCGGAAGGCTATGTAATTTTCTACTTATTCAATCACATTCTGCCCAAAGTGGTGCTTTTCTGAGGAGCCTAAGTTTTCTCTTGCTCCACCTCCTCCAGTGTCACTCAGATCCACTTAAGCTCTCCTTACTTACCTTCACAACCCTTACCACCACACCACACAGATGCTTTTCTGGCCTTCCCCAGAGATTACACTCACCATCAAAGGTGCAGCAGTGCTAAGAACTGATGTAAGCCAGAAGCCTGGTGCATGCTCAGCTCACCTGGAGTGGGCGGAGGTAGGTCAGAGACCTCTTCCACCACTGCCCGTCACTGACAGCCTGCAGCACGGCCCTGGTGGTCGTTGTGGTGTTGGAAAGAACCTTCATGGTGGTGGCAGTTGTCCAGCGTAACAGGTCAGCAGAGCCACTGCCTGGACTGTCCAGCTCAGCCTTCATTGACAATGAAAAAGGTAAGAACAGAAATGTGTAATGTAAGTAAAGAGCATAGGGGACAATGTGACTTCTCAGGATGCCCAAAGAATAAGACATGAAGACCGAGAAATTCAAAATACCATCTTTCTGGCCTGATTTGACCTGAGGTGACAGCTAGCACAGTAATGTGGACATCAGTCCACAGCCACAGGGTTCAACCCTGGCTGCAGCAGGGACCAGCTTTCCCCCCTTTTCATTGTCTGGATTTTGGCCTGGGAGACTGGGCAGAGAGCCACCAGACTTCTGCCCTGTGGGCACACTTGTCAGATAGCCAACTATAATTGTTTTAAAGTTTCAGAGTTCACAGCAATAGAAAATGAACCACTCATCTGAGGACTACTGCATAAATCTCCATTTTATTCCTACTCTAAAGTGAAACATGTCAGCTGTGCAATGCTCACAGTTCACGCAGGTCCTGGCTGCTGGCAGCTGCCTGTACTTATTCTAGACTGCTGTTAACATGAAAACAACCACCGAAAACCACATGAGGCTTCCAATGAGTTTGGACCTTAGACTATAAACTAAACACAAGATTACAAGTAAGAACTTAACTATGAAAACAACCTAGAAGAATGGATGGTAAACCAGCTGTGGTGGTACATGCCTGTAACCCCAGCACTCAGGAGCCTGAGGCAGGAGGATCACTGTGAGTTCAAAACTAGCTTGGGCTACAAAGTGAGCTCATGGCCACCCTGAACTGCATAGTGANAAGACAAAAGGGAGGGAGGGAAGGAGGGAAGGACAGAGGAAGGGAGGGAGGGAGGGAATGTGAATAAAGGGAAAATCATGTGAAATTGCTGGTATTAGGGGCGATCCGGCAAAAGCCAACTGTCAGAGGTAGAACTGCTTTCAGGCAATCCCTTGGGCTTCAGGCTGAGCCTGCTATTGCAGCTTTCCTCCCACCTGCGTGGCCCCTGCACTGGAAGCTGAGCCTACCCTCCACCAGTGACCTGGTCTTCTCCACATCCCTGCACACAGCACATGAGCTCCAGGAGGGAACCTGCAGTGGGGACCTAACTCTGCTGTTTGGAGTTTTCTTGATGGCGGGACATACTTTTTTGTTTCTGGTGTGCTTTCCCATGGTAACAAGGTTAAGCGTCTACACTACCAAGGTGCACCTTTGCACAGTCAGCACAGCGCTGCAGCCCAGCTTGCTCCCAGATCCCATTATGCTCCCATGGGAGTAAAACCTAAATACTGTTCTATACTTTAGAAGTTATTGATTCCAATGTTCCTGAAGGCTGCATCCTTGATTTTCTCAGCCCTTGATTTGCCACTCAAAGCAAAAAACTTTCTCTTTATAATAGCCACAACATTTTCTGTGATCTACAACTTGACCTGAGATTACAGACAGAAGCAGAGGGATGGGTCTGTGATACTGCGCATGTCCTGGAGTGTGGAGTACAGCTCAAGCCTGAGGCTACCCCTGGGCTGCCCCTTCAGGTCCTTCATGCTTCCAGGTGCTGCCCCTTTCCCACATTCAGTGTGTGCATTTATTTAAACTCATTTATTTTTCTATGTTATAAAACTCATAAACTCACAAAGGAAAGCCTTAAATAGTCAGAACAGTAGAGGGGAAAGGATAATATTTATTCACAGGCCCAGAAATAAAGATAATAGTTGTGGGCACATAGTCTCTGTCTTTAACCCACACATAGGGTGCTTTTTCAAATTCTGAGATGCAGTATTACTGTGCTATTCATCTGGTCTTGCACTCCCGGGCTTAAGGGAGGCTTGCACCTCAGCCTCGTGGGCAGCTGGGACCAGGATGTACAAGACCACACCTAGGCCAGGCCTTTTCTGTTAACCCCCACAGTGCCTCACATATGCTGGGAAAGGACTCTACCTACAAGCCGCTAGCTCTAGATCTTTAAAAACAAAAACAAAAAACAAAAAAAAAAACACTGTTTCTGTTGTCAACATTTTCCAAAGAGGGCATACAGACCATACACACAACTAGTCCATTTTTAACACACAAAATTGAGTCAAAAATGGATCACTGCTTGAATCCCAGAAGCTGTCCGTCGGGTTTACCCCAGATGCAAACACTGTCCTAGCTTGCAGCAACATGGACTATTTAGCCTGCTTTCATACTTTATGTGAACAGAATTATGCACTTTTCAGCATCTTACTTCTCTCACTCAACACAAATTCATTCGTATCTTTTGCAGACAGTTAAAGACTCAATACACTGCTGTCTCATATTAGACTTGTGAATATACCACAATTTATCTATGGTTTCTTCTGTGGAAGAGCACTTGGGTAGACCCAGCTTTGAGCAAATACCAATAATGCTGCCCTAAACATACTGGCAATCATCTTTTGATGAACAGATTATAAAATTCTGGGTAAATATCTAGTAGTAGAACTGCTAAGGCATACAGTGTGTATCGGGTCAGACTTACTAAACTGAGTTGGAAATTTACGTGAAGTGGCTACATCACTCTGCACTCCCACCAGCAATCCTGAATCCTGGTGGCCCCATATCCACATCAACACATGGCATTCCACACCTCTTTCCTTGAGCGACTCTGGGAAGTATGTTAATACCTCTCTGTGGTTTTGACTTGCAACTTCTGCAGTTATTCAGAAAGTTGAACATCTCATACATTTTTGGGCCACCTGAGATTTCTCTGTAAAGCTGTTTGTTGCAGCTTTTAGCCTATTTTTCTACAGCTTATCTGCCTTTACTATGTGCACAAGATTTGGGTATATTCTAGGTACATATGCTCCATTAATTATAAATTATAAATGTATTCTATTATTCTGTGGGTTTTCTTTGCCATCATCTTAATCATATTTTAAGTTATCTAATTCAAGTTTTTAACTTTGTGATTATTCCTTTTGTATCATATTTGCAAGATCCTTGCCTACTCCAAGGTTACAAAATGTTCCCCTAGGTTTCTCTTGATGTGACATGTTTTTGCCCGACACAGAATCTTAAAACCACATACTACTATTCTTCTATCCATTCATAAGATTATATACATAATTTTAATGTTTCCCATGATACATGTAGTAATTGTTTTTAGTCTTCCCTGACTGAACAGTAAGCCGCTCAGGAGCTGAGGGGCTATCTATGTATTACATCCTCAGAGTGTTATGAAAACTTCTGCTGTTTGGAGTTACAGATGTAAGAAGTCTGATCTTACAATAGCATTTAAATGTGCAAAGGTACATCTCCAAAAGCCTAGTATGTTGTGTATACATAGGTAAATGTCATTCAAATAGGCTTTCATGCCATATTTTCAATTTGTTCATCTTTAGAACATTCTTAATTGAGAGAACACACTCAGTGATTTTAATGTAATCAATTAATTCAAGTACAGAATTAAAAATACACACAAGGTAAGAAATACCGCATTTCAACAGAACACAATTTCATTCAGAAATGGATCAAACCAATTAAAAGATACCTAAATATGCGAGCCATAAAAGCATCACTCTATTTCATAAAAAAAAGATCTTACCCTTCACTTCTTTTCCTATGGATGGGCTGACTCAAGACAGATCTTTAGAACACACGAAATGTAGAAGACTGCTTCAGAAGTTGTTATGGTTTGTATCTACTTGTCCCCCCAAAGCTCATGTATTCATGGGGCAGCTGCCACTTGAGGAGCAGCAAGTGGCTCAAGGGGCAGGGCCAGAGGACCAGGACAGGGCTTGAGGAGCAGAGCCAGAGAGGTGAGAACCATTAAACTGATAGCATGTGCCTCCCTACCCCACCCTGCAGGCCTGGTGGCCTCTCTTGGAGATGTGAAGAGGATCATCAGGAACATAGCAGCATCCATCCCAGCCTCTCCTCCAGTGTCTTGAAGCCTCCAGTAACTGTGAGCTAAATAAATCTTTTCTTCCCTCATTTTAAGTGTCAGGTATTTGTCCCAGCAATGAGAGAAAACTAATACCAGAGAAGTGGGGTCATTGCTGAGGCTATACCTGATGATGTGGATAGGAATGGCTTATGAAAAAGACAGAAAAGGTGTGGAGATATCACCTACAAGCAAAGCACTGGAACAGCTTTAGCTGTTCTGGAGGGAAGATTCTGGTCAGAGCTCATACCAGAGGGCTGATAGAAAACCTGCCTGTAAAAACCAGGCTGGGGAGGTTTCTGCTGGGAAGAAGGACTGCA
>NDGN011458588.1:0-14103 GCA_002564285.1 Tympanoctomys barrerae | reverse complement strand
AGTTCCGAAATTATTTCTGATCTGATTTCTTCTATACCTTTCTGCAGTTGATTCTTTACTGTCTACACTATTACTCAGAGATATCTGGTGTGTGATTCCCAGTTTCCACAGTGCTAGTGTCTTCTGCATTTGTACTAGGTGGACTCGGGGCTGAGACTGCATTTTGTTCTTTCTTTTTGTCATTTTGTATACCGCTGTCTTCTCACCTTTGGTGTAGAGCTTAGATAGAGTTATTACCGTAGCACCAGGTCCAGATCTATGAAATTCAGATTCCTCTGGGTGGGTGTTGTTTGGATCTGGCTGCTGTGCTCCACTTCTTTCTTCTGCAGGCCTTAGAGTTGAATCCTTTGTGTCTCTCTGGCAAGATGTTCTGCTCCTAAATCAGCTGGGTGGGTCTTGACTCTAGTCTCTTTGCAGGGAGTTCTGCTGAAGGGTTCCCTGCTGGGCCTGCAGCCTGGGTCAAATGAGGATCTGTGGGCCCCGGGTCGTCTCACTCACTGGCCGGGCCTGTACTCTGGGTCTGTTCAGGATCCTGCAGCCTGGGTCATCTCACTCACTCGCTGGGCCTGCGCTCTGGGTCTGTTCAGGATCCCGTGGCCCTGGGTCATCCAAGGGCCACTTTTTAGTTTAAGGTAGTCTTCGGAACGAACATGTTGTCCAAAGTCTTTTGGACATTCAAAGCCACAATATAAATGCAGAGTCACCATGGGTCAGTCTGAAATCTGGGGTCAGATACATGTCAATGCATAGGCTGGAAAAGTATCAGATATGTGGGTGGAGAACTTAAAGGCAGCACAAGGTGCCCTTCTGAAAAGTGGTGATGCCAAGCTCAGGAACCCAAATCACTATTTTTAGGGGCTTTTCCATAAACTCATCCACCACTCTCCCATCTCTAGGTCATATTAAGGTAGCTACCTACTCTGTAGAACCTACTTCATACATTTTATTTTATGTTCTCCCCAATTTAGATACTCAATTGCATACACAGTGTTATAAGCCTGTGTACAAAGAAATATTATTGTCTCTTACCTATGTGACTAGCTATTTTATTTAATAATATTCCCATGGCTGATTTTACTTCTTATGACATCATTTGGTGATCCTTTATCATCATTATTAAGTGGGAGAGGTATCTGCAATAGGAGCTGTGAGGGGGGTGTTGAAGGCATTCTCTTTATGAATACATCTGCACAGACTTTCTAACCTCCTGCCGTTAAGTTTCTGCTTTCTGTGCAAAAATGAATCACCTTATTTTAAATGCATTATGATGAGTAATCTGATAAATGTAGACAAAAATTTCCTTCCATAATCCTACTTGTAGTATAATACACTGAGTCACTGAAATAAAATTTTCTTTGTACATAAAATAATCCAATTTCTATGAAAACATACAGAATACAAATTCTCTAGCTCATGTTTTTTTTTCTTTCTAAATCCATGGACATAGACATAGAATTGGACAACTTGTAGTATACCAGAATAGAGTATGGAAAGGGATCATTTGGAAAGGACTGGCATTGAGAAAGTGTTTTCTGCAGTTGGCCTGATCAAAGTTAACAAGACTTCTGCCAAAATTTAATGAAATCTTTTGAGGTAGGATCTATGTCTTAGGCACTACTGATGCCCATAGTTCTTGACACAATGATTACCATGCAATAAGAGCCCAATAAATGACATTACAGGAAGTTGCCATTTAGCATATGCTATATTAGTGGAAAAGAGCTAAAACCATATAATATTAAACTGCAAGGAAATAACTTGACTTTGGCTGACCTTGTAGATTTTCTATATACAGTTATCAATGAATAAAACCATTTCCTAGAATAAATGACTAGAATTCAAAATAAAAAGGATTTAAATTTTTATACAAATATAATGTTGTGCTATCCTATAAGATAGTAGGCCTTATTTTCAAAAGTTTGTAGTAAACTTTTTCCATGTAATCATCAAATGAAATACATGTATTCTAATTATAGTTATACTTTCAGATAGAAGAGAACCATTGCTATGGTGATGTCTTTGACTTAATGTTTTTTTCTAACACTTGAATTCTCCTTTCTATTAAGGAAATTATTTCCTCTGAAAAATATTTTATACATATCAGTAACACTGTCGGAAAAATGCACCCTAGAACCCACGCAAGACCACACTCATGTTAGCTGGCACAAAAGGAGCAGTTTATTGATGGCAACTAGCATGTGCCAGGTTGCTCAGCAGACATGAACAGCAGTGATAGCTGGGGAGGCAGGGACTTTATAGAGCAATGAGCATGTGGGAATGGGGGAAGGTGAGTCATGAAATGTTCTTCGCTGGGCCAGGTTGTTCTGGTCAGGTGGGAATGGGGAAGGGGAGTTATAATGTCCCTGACTGGGCCAAGGTGTTCTGGGCACAAAGTATAGATTCCTTGAAGCAAGCTGAAACAATGATATATGTGTAAGCAGCCGGACACAGACAGTCAAGGTTAAATCTTTGCAGCACAAATTGTTTGGGGCATCTGGGAACATGAGAAGGGGTGCGGGGAAAGGGGACCCATGCCTGGTTGCCTTAACAACATAGAATATGTATTTTCAAATCATTTATGCTGCCTCACAATATAAGCTCAAGTTAATTTATAGATAAAAGTTAAAGTCAATCTGAAGTATACTTCAGATGGAGGTATTATGACACATGTCTAGTTCCTGAAACTATAAGTGACTTCTTTCCAGCTGAAGGCTTAAGTAGGTCTGTTATTGTATGTGTAAGCTTTCCCACTGCTGGAAGAAAACTCCTTTAAGAAAAACTTAAAGGAGTAACTGGCTAATCCAGCCCATGATTGAGAGAGTTTCTTTCCTGTTTTCACCAGCAGAAACATTATGGCAGAAAACCATAGTGGAGGAAAGCTGTGCAGCTTGAGAAATAGCAGAAAACTCCTCATCTGGGAAGCAAAGGAAAGGGAGAGAACCAGAGAGGAAGGAGCCAGGGACCAGATTTCTTCCCCAGGTCCCACACCTCATAGTCTACCCAGAAGAGCACTCAGAAGTTTGCTTTGCTGATCTGCTAAGTGTCTCTCATGCCAATCAATTAGGCAATTTAGATTACCCAACACAGTTGCTACTATTTCACAATGTAAATTTCTCAAAGAGAGGAAAAGACATAGGCATAATCAAGTTGAAAGCCCTTCCAGTTCCTAAGCATGATAAAAGACTAATAATCACTATCTTAAGCAAATCCTACCAGGTGATTCAGAATCCTACAGTGAAAGAGAAAAATCAATATAGCTCTCTAGCGGAGAGTGTCAGACTATTTGAAATGAGGGCTATTAAATTAGCACAACTGTCTTGCCGGTTTACACTGACTACAACATAATAGTGGAAAATTGTATTCAAAGTACTGTTTGAAAGAATGGAACTCAAAATTTTATGCATTCATACATTTAATAGTGTCTAAAATTAATTTTAATGTGACAAATAAAATACAAGTCTTTTTCAAAACTGCAAAAACAAAATACATTTAAATATTTCTATAGGATGTAGAATAAATAAATACATTTATTTATTTATTTATTTATTTTAATTGTATGTATTTGGTACACAGTCTCACTATGCAGCTCGCACTCATGGTGATCTTCCTGCTTCAGCCTCCTGAGCACTGAGAATACAACTGTATGCCATCCTGCCTGAACTTGGTCGCCGGCTTGGTGCTGGCTCCTTGTGCTTGCCAAGGCGGACACTTAGACCACGGAGCTATCTCCATGGCCCAAGGGTGCAATTTAGTAGATAAAATATATACCATAAAAATGAGTTACCCAAAAAATGATGTATTGTTACACTCAAGTTTTTGGTTAAAAAAAAATCCCTAGAAGTTTATGGATAAAATTACAAATGATATAAAAAGAGACAAGATAAACTTATTTTTCCATTCAAAAAGAAGATATACTACTCAGAATTTCTTCCATCTGTGTCTTTCATCAATGAAGAATTCTAAATGACAGAGATATTTCCTTTGCATGAAAAATATATGGAAGTAGGAGATCTGGTGCTGATATGGTTACTCCATCATTATTCATATAACATTTATATTAAACATTTATTTGATATTTAAACATATTTTTATCAACAAGAAAATCAATCAGCAGCTATATTTCTTTCCAAACAAAAATACTTTTAGCAAGCTGTCACATTTTCCTTCTTCCAATATCCCATATTTTGTTGAAATCTTCTGGAGTTTCAAATTCTGGTTTTTATTATATTTTCAATATATTTCTACCTTCAGAGATATAAATGTTATTGATTGCTTTAAGGCTAACTCCATGCTTTGAACAGATATTTAACTATACATTTTTCTGATTTCTTTTTGTTCAGCACTGTTTTACTTATCTTATGAGTTTAATGGCTCACTAACATCATTACCATTCTCATTGTACAAAGGACTTTTTATTCAAAACTTGAGCTTCAGCTCAGATAACAGATTATTTTTATTTTCTCTTGTCAGTTTCTTTATTCACCTTTTCTACAACTCCTATTTGGACAATTTGACCAAATACTAGTACTTTCATAATTTTCTCATCATTCTCACATGACACCATACTGTGACATAACCATTTGATGCTACATATAAAAATCAAGGATCCATTCTTTATGTTAATATTCACTCTGTTCAAGATTCCTTGATGTCTATTTCCACTTAAAAATGCCTCCCATTTTTATTTTCAATTCTGTAATTTTTTCTCTATTTCTTTTCCTAATTTAATTTTTTTATTTTGACATGTAAAATCAAAAATAAAAGCAAAAACAAACATCAGAAACAAAGACAGAAACACACTAGCATGCAACAGTACATGTGGTACAAATTTTCAAATCAAAAATAGCAAATTAACAATGGTTGTTCTATTACATATTTTTACCTTCCAATCTGTTGCTCAGATTAACGGATATCAGTATGCGAGATTGGAGAAATAATTGAGCATTAACACTTGCTTTCAGTAAAACTTAATTTTTCATTTTTACTTTGCAAAAATTTATTTTAAAGAAAGTATAATAATACTTGATAAGACATTAGAAATGGTGCACATTTAGAAGAACAAGATGAGAGGTATTCAACCCTGGACGTGTATTACACATTGCTATCCTTTATGTGGTGGATCAGATTGCAGATATTAGCATATAGCTTTAGTCAAACTGAAAACTTAAAAAATTAACTGTTAATTTCAAAAAACTTATGGTAGTTATTAATATAATTATTTCAGCTATCCTGTTTATATACTTGCAAGATTTTCACCCTTCCTTTTTTCCTATCTTTTTCTCTTTTCCCTCATCTTCATAGTTTTTTTCTTATGTTCAGTTGCCTTCTGTTTTACTGCATCTATCATACCTTTCCGATTTTTTATTACTTCAGGTTTTTAGTCTAGTGAGAAAATATGACATTTAAACATGTGGGTCTGATTTATTTCACTTATGAGTATAGCCTCTAGTTTCATCCAATTACCTATAAAGGCCCCAATAGTCTCTTTTTTTATAGCTGAGTAATACTCTAATGTAAAAAAAAAAAATACCACATCTTTTTCATCCATTCCTCAGATGATAGGCATTCTGGTTGTTTCCAAAATTTGTCTATGACAAACTGTGTTGCTCTAAGCATGGGTGCACATATATTGCTATGGTATCATGTTTTAGTTCTTTTGGAAAAAATGCCCAGAAGGTGAATAGCTGAGTAGAATGGGATTTCCAGTCTTCATTTCTTGAGGAGTCTCCACACTGATTTCCATGATGGCTGTACCAGTAAACACTGCCACGAACAATGGAGAAGGGTTCCGTGTCCCCCATACCCTCTCTAGTGTTTGCTTGTTTGCTTGCTTTCTTTCTTTCATTCTTTCTTTCTTTCTTTCTTTCTTTCTTTCTTTCTTTCTTTCTTCTCTTTTCATTTCATTTCTTTTCTTTTCTTTTCTTTCTTTTTTTTGTGGTACTGGGGATTGAACTCAGGACCCTGAGTTCAATGTCAGGCAAGCATTTATTCTACTGAGCTATCTCCCCAGCTCTTGATTTCTTTGTGATACTCGTTCTTTCTGGGGTGAGATGGTATTTCAGTGTTGTTTTCATTTGCAATTCTTAAATAACAAGTGCTGTGGAACATGTTTTCGTGTATTTATTTGCCACTTGAATCTCTGAGAAGTGTGTATTCATCTCAGATGCCCATTTTTTGATTGAATCTTTGGATTTTAGGGACCTGATTTTTTTTTTTTTAGTTCTTTATATATTCTAGATAGAAGTCCTTTGTCTGAGTGATTGTTGGTTAAGGTTTTTTCCCTATTTGTGGGTTGCCTCTTTACTTTGCTGGTGATTTTGTTTGGCATGCAGAAACATCTCAGTAAGGTGAGATTCCTGGGCCAGGAAAATATCTAAATGGAGTAAGTACTTGCCTGGTAACCATAAGATCCTGAGATCTTATGGTTAAAAAAAGAAAGAAAGAGAGAGAGAGAGAGAGAGAGAGAGAGAGAGAGAGAGAACGTCCCAGTTGATTCTTTGAAATATTTTCTGTGCTATTTGGATTTTGTTGATGAACTCTGTCTACCCTGATGCTTCAAGATTTCCACCCGTTTTCTCATCCTGTAGATTAAGTGTCTATGTTTTCTTTAGATATTTAATCCATTTTGACTTTAGTTTAGTGCATTGTGATAGTTCTAGGTCTACTTTTAGTTTTAATCAAATCCCCAGCCCCCCAAGTTTGTCATTTGTATAGAGAAATCCTATTGATTTTTGAGTGTTAATGCTTAACATGCTATGCTACTGAATTTGTTTGTTAATTCTAGAAGCCTTTTGGTGGAGTGCTTTGAGTTTTCCAAGTAGAGTAAGTATCATCTGATAGTTTAACTTCTCTCTTACCTATACTTATTCTTTTTATTTCTCTCTCTTCTCTAAGGTCTTTAGCTAATATTTCCAGAAAGATATTGAATTGGAGTGCTGATAGTGTACATCCTTGTCATGTACCTGACTTTAGAGTAAACACTTTTAGTTTTTCTCCATTTATAATGATGCTGTCTATTGGTTTGCTATAGATGGATTTTGTCAGACTTAGATACAGGTCATCTATTCCTATTCTCTGTAGGGCTTTAGTCACGAATGAGTGTTGGACTTTGTCAAAAACCTTATCTACGTCTACTGAGATGATCATGTGATGTTTAGTTTGGGCTCTATTGGTATAGTATACTACATTTGTACATTTGTGTTTAATGAACCATCCTTGCATCCCTCAGATGACTACTTCCTGATCATGATGTATAATTTTCCAGATGATTTGCTGTATTCTACTTGCTAGTAATTTATTGAGGATTTTTGCATCTCTAGTCATGAAAAAGATTGGTCTGTAATTCATTTTCTGTTTGAGTCTTTTTCTGGTTTTGTTATCAGTATAATACTTGCCTCCAAGAATTATTTGGAGGATTGCTTGCTTTTTCAAATTCATTTAAAAATTTGAGCATTGTGATTAAATCTTCTCTAAAGTTGTATAGAATTCAGCTATGAATCTATCAGGACCTGGGCTTTTCTTTGTTGGTAAGGTTTTTTTTCATTAAATTTTCAATTTTATTAGCTGATATTCTGTTTTTTAGAACTTTCTATCTTCTTTATTCAGTTTTTGTAATGTGTACCTATCTAGGTATCTATCCATCTCTTCCTGTGTCTTCAGTTCTGTGAGAGTGAAGATTTTCAAAATAGCTATTAATGATATTCTGGATTTCCCTGGGATCTGTAATACTTTTGACCTTTTCATTCCTTATTGCTTGGATTTGACTTTTTTTCTTTCCAATATTTTATGAAGTTGGCTAGTGTTTTATCTAATCTCTCAAAGGACCAGCTTTGTATTCATTAATTATTTTTGTTGTTTCCTTTTTCTCAATTGCATTAATTTCTTCTCTAATCTTTATAATTTCCCCATATTTTTTGGCTTCTTTTTCTGAAAGCTTGAGATACAGTATTAGGGAACTTATTCTATTTTCCTATGTGTGAGTTCACCGCTTTAAATTTCCCTCTGAGAACTGCTTTCATTGCATTGCACAAATTCTAGTAAGTTGTGTCTGAATTTTTGTTAGATTATAAATATTAATTTATTTTTTAATTTCATCTGCAACACATTGGTTGCTGAGGAGGGTGTTATTTATGTTTCCACATGTCTATGGGATTTTTTGTGCTTTCTTTTATGGTTAAATTCCAGATTCTTTACACTGTGTTCAGTTCATAACAAAGAGGTTATTTCTGTTTTCTTGCATTTGCTTAAGCATGACAAATGGGCTAGTATGTTGTCTATTTTAGATACCATCACATATGTATTTGGATGTTGTTGAGTATAACACTTTGTATATGTACACTAAGTCCATTTGCTTTAAGGTTTGGATCAGCTCTGCCACCTCTTCATCATTTTTTGTATACTTGACCTATCTTTTTGATATGTGGGTATTAAGGTCCCTTGTTAAAATTGTGCTATTGATTATTAAGTCTTTCATGCACATTAAAATTTTTCTTCTATAGCTTGGTGCTCCCATATTTCATAAAGACATATTTCTGAGTGCTATATCTTCTCTTGAAGTTTTCCCCTAATCAGGGTGTAGTGAAGTTCTTTATCTCATTTGATCATTCTTAGTTTGAAGTTTAGATTGTCTGCAAACAGTATAACTACCCTTGCTTTTTGTTGAGCTTCTGGAGTATTTAGTATTGTTTTCAATCCTTTGACTTTCAGCCTTCAAATTTCTTTATGGGTTAAATGTGTTTCTCTTGCAGAATATTGATGGATTTTGTTTCTTGATCCACCCTACCAAACTATTTCTTTTAATTGGTGAATTAAGTCCACTTACATTTGTAGCTATGATCAATATGTTTTGGCTTATGTTTATCATGTTATTTTCTAGCTGTTTGTTTCCTACTTTTTTCCTGTGTATAATTGTTTTCCCTGTTTGGCAGATTTTTTCTGTTGTTCTTGTAGTTTTGGTCATTTTGTTCCTTTTCTATAATGTCTTTTGCTATTCTGTGTAAGGTTTTTTGGTCATCATGAATTTCTTTAATTGTTCTTTGTCATAGAAGTATTTTACTTCTCCATTAAATTTGAAAGATAGCTTTTCAGGGTACATCAGTCTATGTTGGAACTTGTTTTCTTGAAGGATTTTAGAAACTTTGCTCCATAGTCTTCTTGACTTTATGATTTGTGATGAGAAATATGTTGCTATTCTGATGGATTTTCCTTTAAATATAAACTGTTTCTTTTCTCTAGTGGCTTTTAGTATGTTGTTCTTGTGCTGAATTTCTGGGATNTTGATTATTATGTGTCTTGGTGTAGATTTAATAGGGTGGATATTATTTGGAGTTCTATGTGCCTTGGTTTCCTGAATGTCAGATCATTTCCTCCTTCACTTTCATTCAAATGGTTTTCAACCTCTTATGGACCTTTTAGTGTCCTGTATTTCTCTTTGAATCTGCTTTGTGCATTTTACTTCTTTCCTATATTGCTTATTTGAGATTTCCATCAGACTGGGCCATGCTACTTTTAGAGGCACTTGAGAGGGAGTGCTGAACTATTGGGTATGAAGAGTAACAGAACAGAGTTTACCATCTGAAACTTCTGCTTCAAGTTCAGATCAGCAGCCTTCGCCCTTGAAACTTGTGGAGAAAAAGAAAGAATCAGCTGATACTACTAAAAGGGCAACATTTGATTATCACTGCAAGATGAGCTTTGGTCCAAGCCTTTTCCACAACAATGGACATAATCAGTACCCCAATGGTACTTCAGCCACACTTCATGAAACGGGGGTTATTGAAAAAATGTTAACCTCTTATGGATTTATTCAGTGTTCAGAACATCAAACTAGACTTTTCGTCCCCTGTTCACAATATAATGGCAACCTGCAGGACTTAAAAGTAGGAGATAATGTTGACTTTGAAGTATCATCTGATGGGCAGACTGGCAAAATAATTGCTATTAAACTAGTGAAGATAAAACAAGAAATCTACCCTGAAGAATGAATGAATGAATGAATGATCAAAGTGTGTGTGCTGTTCCTCAACACTTAGAAAGTAAATCTCCAGCTTCCCTCAGTCAGAGTCCAACAGGGAGAGAATACTCCGAATGTAATGGAGAAGTGTTTCACCTGATGTAAACCCCTGAAGATGTTGAAGGGAATGTTCAACTGGAAAATGGAGATAAAATAAATATACTGGTGCTGTAAGTCCTCATGATATAATGCTGTTGAAAAAAAAAAACAAGCCTGCTGTCAGGAAATAGTTTCTGCCATGAAGGAGGCATTTGGCTTTATGGAAAGAGGTGATGTGGTAAGAGAGATATTCTTTCACTACAGTGAGTTTACAGTGAGACTGTAAACCTTGCAGTCTAGAGATGATGTGGAGTTCACAATCAAGGACAGAAATGGTAAAGAAGTTGCAACAGTTGTTAGATTATTTCCTCTAGGAATAGTCATCCATTTTTTTAAGATATCAGCACTGACCATTTTGAAGGAATTGTAACCAAAGTTATCTCAAAAGTATCCAGTAAAAACCAGAATGACCCACTGCTAGAATGAATCAAAGTTGACTTTGTGATTCCTAAAGAACTTCTTTTGGAGATAAAGATACAGAATCCAAGGTGACCATGCATGAAAGTGCCCATGTTAGGTTTAATAATTCAACAGATCAACATGACAAATTAGAAAAGGCAATCAATATAATCTATCAAATACATTTCTGTTCACGAAAGAAAAAATGGATGTAATCATGCCATGAGAGATGGGTTTTGTTCATCAAGTATGTGGATCAGGATGCTCATATGTTCTTCCACTTCACTGAAATTCTGGGTGGGAACCAGCTCCATATTGCAGATGAAGTAGAATTTACTGTGGTTCCTGATATGCTGTCTGCCCAAAGAAATCATGCTATTAGGATTTAAAACCTTGCCAAGGGCATGGTTTCATACCATTATCATTCAGAACATCATTTTCTGGGAACTATAGAAAAATAAGCTACTTTTTCCAATCCTAAAAGCACTAGCCCCAGTAAAGCCAAGGAGAAGGAGGCTGAGGATGGCATTATTGTTTATGATGATTGTGGAGTAAAACTGACTATTTCTTTTCAAGCCAAGGATGTGGAAGGATCTACTTCTCCTCAGATAAGAGATAAGGTTGAATTTACTATTAGTAACAAACAGAGGCCTGGGCAGCAGTTTGCAACTTGTGTGTGACTTTTAGGTAGTAATTCCAACTCCAAGAGGCTCTTGGGTTATGTGGCAACTCTGAAAGATAATTTTGGATTTATAGAAACAGCCAATCATGATAAAGAAATCTTTCCCATTACAGTGAATTCTCTGGTGATGTTATAGCCTGGAACTGGGAGACATGGTTGAATACAGCTTGTCCAAGGGAAAAGGCAACAAAGTCAGCGCTGAAAAAGTAAACAAAACTCACTCAGTGAATGGTTTCCCTGATGAAGCTGATCCCACCACCTACTCTGGTAAAGTCATTTGCCCTCTGAGGAGTATTGATCCAACACAGGCTGAGTATAAAAGAATAATTGAAACTGTGAGAGAGGGGGATATTAAGGTTGAGATGTATCCATTTGGCATAGTTGGGATAGCCAACAAAGGGGATTTTCTATAGAAAGGGAAGAGTGTTAATTAGGGTACATGTATTTTAAGATGCCAAAAAGTCTTTTTGGCACAAATCTCCCAGGCGGCTGGGGAGATTGCTCAGTGGAATAATCACTTGCCTGGCAAACACAGAGGCCTGAGATCAATCCCCAGTTCCGCCAAAATAAAAAAAGACATGAAATTAGCACTTAATAGAATTACACATGTAGTAATAAAAATCTATGCTATTATATACTCACTATCATAGCCAAAATTGGAAATACTGCGAACACTCTGAGGCAAGAATGTGAAATAGTGAAAGTCTTTAAACAGTCATTGTAGATACATAAACTGATAAATTCTGGCTGGCAAATTTTATGCAGTCTCTTAAATTTGAATATACAGCCAGCCCTGTTTTTGTAGTTTTACTTTTGGATATATGAAAAATCATGTCCATAAAATAATAGTCTAAAAATATTTTCATCTCTGTATTAATAGTAATTCAGAACTGGAAACAACCTAAATATCCAAAAACAGACCACTGAGCAAACAGACTGTGGCACATTCATAGAATCAAACACTACTGAATAAAAGAGAAAATGAGCTGTGTATACTCACAACATAGATGTACCCCAGAAACATGTTGGCCAGAGTAAACCAGACCACAGTACAGGCATACAGAGCAATTTCACTTACAAGAGGCTCCAACGTAGGCAATCTTAGTGATCGAAATGATAGATTACTAATGAAAGATCGTGGTTACCTATGGGACAGATAAGGTAAGGTAAGGTAAAATTAACAAAGAAATGAGGACAGATGAAAAACTATCCACAGTCCGAGCTCTAAGGATTTTATTTATTTATTTATTTTCAGTACAGGATCTACGGGGTACAGGATCTCACTACATATATTGGACTCCAAGTGCTGGGATTTCAGATGTGTGCGCCTCCATCCCTTCTCAACTGCTGTCTCTAGGGGCCCTGGGGGTGGGGCCCCTGCATTCTGCCTAAGCAGGCGTTTTACTCTCCTGAGGTATTTGGCTGGCCCTCTGAGCTCTAAGGATTTGAGGCTAAGAATTCAGGGAAAGGAAGACATAATCAACAAAGTAGACTGAAAAGAGGAGCTATGAAAACGATATCTTACAGAAGGCAAAGGAAAAGGAGTTTGAGAAGAAGAAATGAGTACTAAGTGCTGTTAATTGTTAGTTGGATTCATTGAATGCTACTACATTCATCCATATAGTTTTTTGTCTGTCAATTTTTAAACTCAATACCTAATAGTATTATAAAAACAAGATATTGTTAATTTTAAAACAAAGCATTTTTTAAAAACTTTTTGAGATGGAGAAAAGTCTAAAAATAATCTAACACATTATCACAGTTTAATTGAAAATTTATCTTGCAGAATAAGCACTTGCCTGGCAAGTACAAGGACCTGAGTTCAATCCCTGGTTCCGCAAAAGCAAAAACAAAAACAAAAATTATCTTAAGAGATATTTCAATAAGGGGCTAGCCAGGTAGCTCAGTGTATTAAAGCGCCTACTTATGCAGACGTACACCAGATTCAATCCCTGGTTTGCTGTGCCGGCCCAGCCCCTGGGGAGTGCTGAGATGGCTATTGAGATTGGGCGTGGTGGCGAGTGCCAGTAATCCCACTGCTTGGGAGGCTGAAAATGAGAGGATCACTTAAGAGTCCAATCTGTGTAGTCAGACACTGTACTATTTTTTTTTTTTAATGTATTTGGTACAGGGTCTCACTAGGCAGCTCAGACTCCTAGTGAACCTCCTGTTTTCAGCCTTCCCAGAACTGGGATTACAGGTGTGCGCCACCACACTGGGACTCTTTCACAGTTTAGCAAGCCCCAAGGGCAGGCCCGGTTTGGCATGCAGGACCAGGGATCAAACTTTAGTCTACTGAACTATCTTCCTGGCCCCAAAGGATTTTATTTAAGTTCCATTCATTCAGAGGCAGTCATAGAACTATAATAACAGAATATTCCACCTCTATAGCATTAAATAAAATCAGTAAGAAAGCCAACTTGATAGGACCCAACCTAATGAGAACATACCTGAGGATGTTATTTGGAAACTTTTGGAGCTACATTTACAAATTACTTGTAGATAATGGATATGTGCCATGCATATTTTTTCTATATTTCTACATGTGAATAAAAAGAAGATAGCAAAGTTTCTTCAGATATGATGAGGAATTTAATAAGTTGATAAAATATTCTGTTGTAATAAAAATCTATTAATAATAAATCATTATTAAAATATAACTTCAAAATTAAAATTCAGAAGACAGAGTAAAACAATGTTTGTAAAAATGACTTTTTAAATCATATGCATATAAAGAGAATAAAGAAAAACACTGAACTGACTGAGGGTGGGAGCAAGGATTTCTCCCTTTGCCCCAAAATCTGTGTGGCAGATTTTGTGGTCAGAGCTCATGTGGTCAGAGCTCATGTGGTCAGGTTGAAGTGGGTTGCCATTATGAGTCTTGTCAGACACTATTCAATGCAGTACATGG